>CAWUFW010018405.1:0-222914 GCA_963921515.1 Calotriton arnoldi
AACTACTGAACGGATGTACACCATTTAAGCAAAAGGCACGACAGTGAACCAAGGGCTACCTCTTTGCCAAATTTGGTGTAATTCCGTTCAGCAGTTCGGGCTGTAGCTGCGACTAAAGGTTCCTATGGAAAAATGAATGGGGAAAACGCGTTTTGGGACCCCCTTTTTCTCGGCCCTCGCTTGACGTATCACCCCGAGACTTTCAGGATAGGAGCGGACCGGAGCGCCCCAACAAGTTGGAAACTTTCGCGAAGATTCGTCAACCGGCGCCAACGTTATTTCAAATAGAATGTCGCGGATTTCCTATGGATAATAGGTTTTAACTATAACTATCTACTGGCGACCGCCAGTAGATAATGTATATGTATATGTATATATATATGTATATATATATGTATATGTATATGTATATATATATGTATATGTATGTATATATATGTATATATATATTCACTGAAAAAACCATAGGTTTTAGGGACGTTATAGTTACAAATTAGCATTTAAAAAACCTTTGAAATTCACTGAAAAAACCATAGGTTTTAGGGACAGTTATAGTTAGTTGGACATTGCACTCGTACAAAACCCGTGAAATTCCCCCGTTATAGTTAGTTCAGCTAACTATAACTCGCGCCCCGCAATGCACTGCTGATGACGTCACATATTACATCACTCATGACATGGTCAGTGACATCACTGATGACATCACTGATGACATCTCAAATGACATCACTGATGACATCATCCAGTGACTGTGTGTTTCTGTAAAGTTTAAATATTTTTTATATATATAGGGAAAGGCGTATTGAAGAATGAGTGGGTGTATAAGTGTCTGTATGGATGATTTAGTAGGTGCGTGACTAATTCTATAAGTGAGTGATTAAACGTATCTTACTGAATGCATGGGTTAGTGACTAAACTGGGTGAATGTCTGTATCTGTCTGTTGCTGTGTAAGTGGCTGCATGGGTTTGTGAATAGCTACATGAGTGTCTATAAGAGTTATTGATTTGTTGTCTGAGTATCTGTATGGGTGCCTGAGTGTTTGTGTGGATGGGGTGTGTGCGACTGTGCATAGATGTGTGAGTGGGTGATTCACTGGGTGGATGGTTTCAAGAGTGCATCTGTGATAGACTGTATGGGTGGGTAAGTGTGTGTAAGAGTGTGTTAGTGAGTGAATGTATGTCCCAGTGGTACATGTGTGAGTAACTACATATGTGAAAGGCAGTATATATGTGTGTTGGAGTATATAAATAGCTATAAGCGAGAGTGAGTGATTGTGATAGTGGCTGTATGGATGAGTGTGTGCTTGTATCAGTGATTGTATAAGAGCGTAACAATGTGCTAGTATTTGTATGATTAAGTGAGCTGGTGTGTGTATAACTGTATAGGTGAGTAAATGGCAGTGTGTTTAATTATTTGCATGACTGACTAGGTGTGTGAGTACCTCTATGGATGAGTGGCGGTGTTTGAGTGTCTATATAGGAGTAAGAGTGCATATGATAGTCCTGTATTGAGTGACCATAAGTATGAGTGACTGTACGGGTGAGTGAGTGGATGTGTGTGTGTAGACCTAAGAATCAGTGAGTGGGTATGTAGTTATTGGTGTTGGAGTGTCTATGGTTTTGCGAATGGCAGTCTGTAATTTAGATTGGGTGTATCAAAGGTTATATTAGGGTGTGAAGAGCTGCATCAGATTATCACGTGGATGATGTCATCAGTGATGTCATTTGAGATGTCATCAGTGATGTCATCAGTGATGTCACTGACCATGTCATGAGTGATGTAATATGTGACGTCATCAGCAGTGCATTGCGGGGCGCGAGTTATAGTTAGCTGAACTAACTATAACGGGGGAATTTCACGGGTTTTGTACGAGTGCAATGTCCAACTAACTATAACTGTCCCTAAAACCTATGGTTTTTTCAGTGAATTTCAAAGGTTTTTTAAATGCTAATTTGTAACTATAACGTCCCTAAAACCTATGGTTTTTTCAGTGAATTTCAAAGGTTTTTTAAATGCTAATTTGTAACTATAACATGTCTGAAACCTACGGTTTTTTCAGTGAATTTCAAAGGTTTTGTAAATGACAATTTTTAAATGTATTAATTGTTATATAAATTTTTTTCATACTGATTTCGAAATTTTTTAGAAAACATTTTTTTTAAATATTTTATTTTTTAAATTACATTGTAATTATGTTATACATTACAAAAAATACTTTCTTAGAATGAATTACTTTAGTTTAAATACTTTGCACATAGGCAATAGACTTTTAAGTACAGTAGTTACAGTTGTTGCAATGGGCAACACATTTTCAAACACAATGCAACATTCAGCTCAATGTGAATTTCTAGTTAAATGCAATTAGTTACTTTATGGATTACTTTTCTAACCACAGGACTGGATCCTAGATTCAGTCCTGGGACATCTCCTGTAAACAGTTGAGTAAAAGCGTTTTGGTTACAGTCGTGATTTTTAAGGAATATTATTGTACTTTAAAAGTTGACACTTAGAAACTTTTTCTCATAGAATGACCAATGTTATCCTATGGAAGGAAATTCACTTAGGAGGTAAAAACTGTTATCGTTACTTTTTGTTACTCAGTGTTGGATCCTGGATCCAGCACTGGTGCATCTCCTGTAAACAGTTGAAAGAATGCGTTTAAGTCATACAGGCGATTTTTAAGGAATATTTGTAGTTTGTGAAAATCGACACTTTGAAACTTTTCTGCTGAAAACCAGACAAAGGATTCCTATGGAAGAAAATATAAGTTACTGGTAAGTACGGTTAAAATTACTTTTCAGGGTCAGTGCTGGGCTAAAAGATGCAGCACTGGGTTCTCTCCTGATAACAGGTGAGTAAATTGGAATTCGTACTTTGGTTGATTTTAGAGGAATATTATAAAGTTCCAAAACTCCACACTTAGAAGAATTTCCAAGTGAAACCAGTCAATGTTAGCCTATGAAGGAAATTCAAGTTACCGGTAAGTACGGTTAAAATTAATTTTGAGGATCAGTACTGGGCTGAAAGATGCAGCACTGAGGTCTCTCCTGATAACAGGTGAGTAAATCAGAATTTGGATTTCGGCTGATTTTAGAGGAATATTTTAAAGTTCCAAAAATCAACACTTAGAAACTTTTTCAGCAAAAAGCAGGCAATGATATCCTATGGAAGGAAATTCAAGTTACCGGTAAGTACGGTTAAAATTACTTTTGAGGATCAGTACTGGGCTGAAACATGCAGCACTGAGGTCTCTCCTGATAACAGGTGAGTAAATCGGAATTCGTATTTCGGCTGATTTTAGAGGAATATTTTAAAGTTCCAAAACTCCACACTTAGAAGAATTTCCAAGTGAAACCAGTCAATGTTAGCCTATGGAAGGAAATTCAAGTTACTGGTAAGTACGGTTAAAATTACTTTTCAGGACCAGTACTGGGCTGAAAGATGCAGCACTGAGGTCTCTCCTGATAACAGGTGAGTAAATCAGAATTCGGATTTCGGCTGATTTTAGAGGATATTTGTATGTTTCAAAAATCAACACTTAGAAGAATTTCCAAGTGAAACCAGTCAATGTTAGCCTATGAAGGAAATTCAAGTTACCGGTAAGTACGGTTAAAATTACTTTTCAGGATCAGTACTGGGCTGAAAGATGCAGCACTGAGGTCTCTCCTGATAACAGGTGAGTAAATCGGAATTCGTATTTCGGCTGATTTTAGAAGAATATTTTAAAGTTCCAAAACTCCACACTTAGAAGAATTTCCAAGTGAAACCAGTCAATGTTAGCCTATGAAGGAAATTCAAGTTACCGGTAAGTACGGTTAAAATTACTTTTCAGGATCAGTACTGGGCTGAAAGATGCAGCACTGAGGTCTCTCCTGATAACAGGTGAGTAAATCGGAATTCGTATTTCGGCTGATTTTAGAGGAATATTTTAAAGTTCCAAAACTCCACACTTAGAAGAATTTCCAAGTGAAACCAGTCAATGTTAGCCTATGAAGGAAATTCAAGTTACCGGTAAGTACGGTTAAAATTACTTTTCAGGACCAGTACTGGGCTGAAAGATGCATCACTGAGGTCTCTCCTGATAACAGGTGAGTAAATCGGAATTCGTATTTCGGCTGATTTTACAGGAATATTTTAAAGTTCCAAAACTCCACACTTAGAAGAATTTCCAATTGAAACCAGTCAATGTTAGCCTATGGAAGGAAATTCAAGTTACTGGTAAGTACGGTTAAAATTACTTTTCAGGACCAGTACTGGGCTGAAAGATACAGCACTGAGGTCTCTCCTTATAACAGGTGAGTAAATCGGAATTCGTATTTCGGCTGATTTTAGAGGAATATTTGCACAATGGTGAAGGGAGGGGCGGGGCCTGAGGTGACATCTGTGCAAACGCGCCCCGTGGCGCGTTTTAAGTTGGGGATTAAGTCCCCTTGAATCCTGAGGTTCCCTAGGGGCCAACTAGCCCACCAGGAACCTCCAATATGCGCCAGGGGGCTGCGTTGCAGAGACGTGTAGAGAGGCCACACCCCTTTTTACACCTCTCTGCAACGCAGCTCTGTGGCGCTTTCTGGATGTACCTGTTGGGCTAGTTGGCCCCCAGGGACCCTCAGGATTGAAGGGGATTTAATTCCCCATCTTAAAACGCGTTTGCACACATGTCACCTGAAGCCCCGCCCCCTCCCTTCACCACTGTGCAAACGCGCCCAGTGGCGCGTTTTAAGTTGGGGGATTAAGTCCCCTTGAATCCTGAGGGACCCGGAGTCCAACTAGCCCACCATATACCTCCAAAAAGCGCCACAGAGCTGCGTTGCAGAGAGGTGTAAAAGGGGTGTGGCCTCTCTACACGTCTCTGCAAGGCAGCCCCTGGCGCATACTGGAGGTTCCTGGTGGGCTAGTTGGCCCCAGGGACCCCCAGTATTCAAGGGGAATTTGTTCCCCCTCTGCAAACGCGCCAGGGGCGCGTTTGCAGAGTGGTGAAGGAAGGGGCGGGGCCTGCGGGCCCGATCGTTTTTTTTGTCCCCTGAAGGGGGCTGTGTGGCCCCCTTCCTTTTTTCTCTTTTTGGGCCCTGGGGACCCCATCCCCCAGGGCCTTACCCCTTTTTTAAATTACAAAAAAAAAACGGGAAGGGGGCCGCGTGGCCCCCTTCCCTGGGCCTGTATTGGCCCCGGGGACCCCATCCCCCGGGGCATGGTCTCTATATTTATTATTTTGAGGGGGGCAGCGTGGCCCCCTCCTCTGGCCATTTTAAGGCCCCGGGGACCCCATCCCCGGGCCGGCCTTTCCATTTTTTTTTCCATTTTTTTCTTCTCTTTTTTGGAGAGGGGGCCGCGTGGCCCCCTCCCGAGCCACTACTTGCCCCGGGGACCCCATCCCCCGGGGCTGGCCTTCTCCGTTGGGGACTGTGGGGGGTCCCCAATCCCCCACAGTCCCGCCGGCTCCCCACGTCCCTTGGGAGCCGGCATTGCTGTTCCACATGGGGAGCAGCTGACATGCTGCTCCCCATGTGGAAAAGCAATCGCTTTGGATATTGGAAGAGAGAGCAGGTTTCCCTGCTCTCTCTTCCAATATCCAAAGCAGTTGCTATGGCAGGACGGGAGCCGCGAGGCTCCCGTCCTGCCATAGCAAACTACAGTGTCCCGGGGTAGGCACCCGGGACACTGCAGGAGCCGGCCCTGGGGGTGGTGGTCCCCAGGGCCATCAAGGGCTCCAGGAGGGGGCCGCGCGGCCCCCTCCCATTCAGTACACAGCCCCGGGAGGTGGTGGTCCCGGGGCTCTGGGGGTCCGTAACGGACCCCCATATTAAAATGTTTAGTGCCCCGGGAGGTGGCAGTCCCGGGGCGTGTGGGGGGCTGGAGCCCACCCCACACTGGTTTTATTTTTAATTTAAAAAAAGCCCCGGGGAGGTGGTGGTCCCGGGGCTGCGGGAGGGCTCAGAGCCCTCCCGCACCATTTTCAAAAAAGCCCCGGGGGTGGCGGTCCCGGGGCTTGGGGGCCCTTGAGGCCCCCACACATTAAATTATCCCCCCACCATGCCCCCGGGACTTGGGCCACCCGAGGGCCAATTAACATCGAGCGCGGGAGACCGCGCTTCGATTTTCGGCAGGATTCGCGCACCCTGCCGATTTAAAAAAAAAATTTTTTTTTTTGCCCAGGGGGTCCTTGTGGGACCCCTGAGCAGACCTAGGGGGTCAGGGTGTTTCTACCCTGCCCCCTTTGTGCGCTTTGCGCACTTGTTTCTGTCCCTCGGTTCTACCGAGGGACAAAATGGCTGCCAACATTTCCTGAATCGGAATGTTGACAGCCAGCTGACAACCAATTAACATGCAGCTCGAGATCGGGACGGTGCGCGCAGGGTGCGCTGAGGGTACGCGGACCCTACTCGGCCATAGATATCACTAACTTTTTACTTTTCATTTTCTCAGCAACTACTGAACGGATTTACACCATTTAACAAAAGGGTTCTTTCTGAACCAAGAACTACCTCTTTGCCAAATTTGGTGTAATTCCGTTCAACAGTTCGGGCTGTAGCCGTGTCTAAAGTTTCCTATGGAAAAGTGCATGGGGAAAACGCGTTTTGGGACCCCCCTTTTTCTCGGCCCCCGCTTGACGAATCCCCCGAGACTTTCAGGGTAGGAGCGGACCGGAGCGGGCCACAAAGTTTGAAAATTTCGCGAAGATACGTCAACCGGCAAGAGAGTTATTTCAAATAGAATGTCGCGGATTTCCTATGGATAATAGGTTGTAACTATAACTATCTACTGGCGACCGCCAGTAGATAATGTATATATATATATATGTATATATGTATATGTGTATATATATATATATGTATATATGTATATATATATATATATATACGTGTATATATATATATGTATATATATATATGTATATATATATATATGTATATATATATATGTATATATATATATATATTTTCAAATCCTCCACACTCTCGCAACCTCCTCCCGGCGAAGAGAGAGTAACGGACACCCAGGTGATCATTTTGGCAAGATGTTTATTTGCTCTCACTCCTCACATCGATGACGCGTTTCGGGCAACAAGTGCCCTTGTTCACATACGGAGTGTATTCCGCCATTACTCTTTTATAATTGCTTTGTACACACCCTCCTTCCCGTGTCACATGTCAATGAACATAAAGAAAATACTGTCAACATTTTGCTCATAAATACAGTCTCATGTATCCTTAATTCTTGTCATATTTTTAATACATCCCAAAAATTAATAATCTTTGATTTCCATCACATTTCAATAAATAAATAAAATGTTTGAAAGTGCAAATCGCTCAATAAATATATAAATATATAAATATATGGATAAATCTATAAGAAAAAGACACGCATAAAAAACATGCAAATAAGCGCGTTTTGTTTACAACTACGCTACTATGTTTTTTTGCCCTTCCATTCCTAATTGATTGAGCCAATTCATGTGGTCTTTCTGTTCAAATGCTGTAATTTGCCGTTGTTACCTCATCGGAGGTACAATGGCAACAATCTTTGGCCTAAATGCCCAAATATTCTTTAGATATTGCAAAAATACGATTTTTTTGTGACATCATTTAAACATTTCGACAGTTACAGGATCATTTGTTTCTTTTTCTTATATTTTTGTGTTTTTATATTGTAGTTGTTCGCAATTCATTATATCAAAGTGCCCTAGTGCTTAGCAGCCAACCTAAATGTGCAAAGATAGTTTGTGCAAAAAAGTGCATATTTCTAAAGTGCCTAGTTATGATTGTGCAAAATTTAAGCCAACTAAGTTGTTGTCAACAGTATAAACTTCAATACAGTTAATACTATTTAGGAGGTTTAAAAACAAAAAGAAGTTATATATATGTACTAAAATCATTAAATAGCAAAACAGGGGCAACGATTAAAAAAACCTAAAATCATTACTTCATGATAAAAGGTAGCTGCCAAGATATCCACATATTGTCATTTCCTCTATTCATTTATTTTTACTGCCTTAATATCCTGGCTAATTCTTTTTATTGTTACAGGAAATTGTGCAAGTCTTCAGTATTGTTGAGTCCATTTGGTACTTTACTGTCAAACTCCAAAATCATCCGTGTCTCTAGCTGTCTTAATTGTCGTTCCCTATTCCCACCTCTGCGGAGTTTGGGAATGGCGTCGATCACATAGTACGTTAGACAGTTTACCTCATTGTTGTGTGTCGTTTTAAAATGTCGTGCTACCGGGTATGCGGGATCATTGTTAATGATCGCTCTGAGATGCTGCAGTATTCTGACATGCACCTGCAGCTTGGTACTCCCAATGTATTTTAGACTGCAGGTGCATGTCAGGACATAGACCGCATACTCGGTTCTGCAATTGAAGCTCCCTTTAATGGCAACTTCCTTCTTACTGAATGGAGTAACAAAATGCGTTGTGTTCACTCCAAATTTGCAGGCTCTGCACGAAGAACACTTAGTAAAGCCTTGTTTGGGTTTTAGCCAAGTACCAATAGGACCCAGTTCGGGGCTGTTCTTTACTAATTGAGATCCCATAGTCTTGGATTTTCTAAAAGTAATCGTGGGGACATTTGGAAGTCTAGTTCCAAGAACACTGTCCGTGAGCACTATTGGCCAGTTCTTCTTAATTATGGACTTTATTTTCCTTTCTTCGTTGCTATATGTGTTTATTAATCGAGGACCCTCATTTTTCTCAGGCAAATATGAGTTGATTTTTTGTATCTCTTTGCCCTCTGATCTTATGAGGAGACTTGCTCTAGGCCTCGCTTCAGCTTTGCTAATGGCCTCCTTTAAAATCTTCTCACTATATCCTCGCTGCCTGAATCTGGCTATAGTATCCTCCACACAGTTGCTGAAATCCGCTTCTAAGCTACAGATACGTTTTAACCTCAGGATTTCCCCGTATGGGATACTCCTAATGAGGTGCTTAGGGTGGGCACTGCTCGCATGTAGCGTAGCATTGCCCGCCGTTGGTTTTCTAAATAAGGTAGTCTCAAGTTTTTCATCTTTAGCCTGAACTTTCACATCTAAGAATTCAATGTTGGTTTTGCTTACATGGGATGTGAAATTGAGATTCAAGGAGTTGCTATTTATTGCCTTGATGAATTGTCTAGCATTCTCTTCATCTCCCTTCCACACTATAAAAACATCGTCTATATATCTGAGCCAATACAGTACATGTTGATCAAATGTTTCACAATATGTTCTTCTCAGAACCTGTTCCTCCCACCAGCCAACGTGTAAACACGCATAGCTGGGGGAGAAACAGGCTCCCATCGCTACTCCTCTTAGTTGTTTATAGATCTCTTTTCCAAACAAGAAATAATTATTATTGAGACACCAAGAAATAAGATCTAATATCATTTTGTTATGCTCATAGAATTCACAGGGTCTTGCGTCTAGAAAATGTTTGACAGCTTTCAAGCCCGTTAAATGGTCAATGCTCGTATAGAGCGACTCTATATCAAGTGTGATAAGTAACAGGTCATCTGCCCATACAATCTTCTCTATTTTGGTCAAAAAGTCTCCTGTGTCCTTTACATAACTAGGTAGTTCTTTCACCATGTCCTGTAGGAAATAGTCAACATATTGTCCAACTTGTTCCCCCATGCTGTTAATTGCCGAAATAATTGGTCTTCCAGGAATGGGTACAGTGTTTTTATGGACTTTTGGGATGAGATAAAGGACTGGGAGGACCGGGAATTCCTTGTACATGAACTTATATTCATCCGCTGAGATCAATCCCTCCCGTTTCCATTGTTGTAGATCTTTCTTTAACGTCTCCCTCGCTTTGTTGTAGTCCCTTGTTGTTGTTTTTTCATAACACTGTTCATTGTCTAGTTGTCTCTTTGCTTCTCGAATGTAATCTTTCTTAGGCCATATCACGATGTTACCACCTTTGTCTGATTTTTTTATTATAATCTGGTTTTCTCCTAATCTTTTCATCAGTTTGGCATATTCCAATTTTTTGTACTGTTTGCTCCTTTTCTTGTGTTTGACTTGATAATATAATTTTTTGATGTCTTCAGTCACTCTTTCGTGGAAGATATCAACTGCGTCTTTTGGCATGAGAGGCAGAAAGGTTGATTTTGGCTTAAATGGACTACTTCCAGCACCTCTCTGAGATATATTTATTTTTTGCAGTGTTATCTGTGTTGGGTCCTCTTGCTCAAATTCTGAAGATGGAATTTCAGTTTCATTATTCAGTTCATGCAAGGTTAGCAGCGTTGGAATATCGGATACCTTAAGTGAGTGTGCATCACCTACCACTGTGTTATGTGCCGTTTTTGCCTGTTCCAAGCCAGTTTTTATGGTAAAGAACTTTTTGAGCTTCAGTTTTCGAATGAAGCAGAATACATCAATTCTTGTGCCCGTGTAATTGAAACTGCTCTCTGGGCAGTCCTTTGTCAGCGATATCGGAGATAGATTAATTATGGTATTATCATTTCCTTTTACTTTCTGCGCCATTGCGATATTTTCTTCGATTTTACATTTCCGCCTTTTGCGTCTATCTCGCCTTCTTGCGTTTTTTCTTTTTCGACTGGCCTCCTTTGATTTCTTGGCCTCAAGGTTTGTAATCGCTCTAGGACTAAAATTTATATATATATATACTCTCACACACACAAATTATTATCTCATTAAAAAAATAAGAACTTACCTGAATGGTAAACTGCCACATTGTAAAGTAAATACAAGTGACATGCATAGTTCTTGTCCAGTTGGCAAAGGAACAACATGGTAAAGGTTGCATGGTAAAGTTAATATTCTGCTTGCAAAGTATAGGGTAATTGGATAAGGCATAGTACTTCTCTCAATTCCATTCAACTATGCTTCAACATATACAAATAGAGCACTTGTACCACATTTCAAACAATGTACAGCAGCATTTTAAAACTGGTGGCAAACTGACCATGATTGTGATGGTGAGGTTGGCTGTGGCCAACCACTCCATAGTATGTAGTAGGCAGAGGATGGAGCTAAGTATTTCTGCTGTAACTTTGTGTATGTAACTGCACAGATGATGAACCAGGGTTAAGAGTCTTCTTTTGTGCCAACTGACAGCTGTGCAGCTTATTTTATTGTCACTGTATCTGTACTTAGTTTAGCTGCTCAGTTGCTAAAGATGAACAATTGGGTCTTATGTTCTATATAATCAATGACCGTGAGTAAAAACATTTTCACATACTCTTTTCCAAGAACAGTTTTTACCTGATTCCCTAGCACCACAAGGCCCTTCAGAACCCCCAATTTGGTTGAAAATAGATAACCCAAACACATTCTATTATTAGCATGCTAAGTTTTCTTTGTCCTGGTCACGAACATTCCATTGTTTTTGTACAAGATATCCTTGTGAACAATTGAAATGTATTTGGTGCAAAGCAAAACTTCATATGTCTGAGTGAGCGTGTGTCATGTAACTATGGTGCAGCAAAGTGTGGGCCCTGCCCACTCAGATCATAGGAAGTGTGTTGTTGTCAGATCTGTCAGTCTTAGGGTGGTCTTCCCCAACCCCTTTTCTTGCTTACCTCCTCTTTTTGCTGATTCTTTGTGTTGGCCTTAGGACTCTGAGCACTTTACCATGCTGACCAGTGCTAAAGTGCATGTGCTTCTCCCCTGAACATGGTAACATTGGTTTATCCACAATTGGGATAATTAATTTATTCGTAAACCGCACGTAGAGTGCACTACCTGTGGCCATGGCCTGTAAATTAAATACTAGTGGCCCTGCAGCACTGAGTGTGCCACCCAGACAAGTAGCCCTTTAAACATGTCTCAGGCCTGCCACTGCAGAGCCTGTGTGTGCGGTTCTACAGCCATGTTGACTTGGCATTTAAAATCCATTGACAAGCCTTAAACTCCCCTTTTATTACACGTCACCCCTAACGTAGGCCCTAGGTAGCCAATAGAGCAGGGTTCTGTGTAACTAAAAGGTAGCACTACTAACTTAAAGGTTACTATTAAATGCGCACCAGGGCCAGACTGGAACCTCATTTTTTCCCAGAAGAGTCCCCAGTTTTGTCAAAAATGTCTACCCAACAGGAGTACTTTTATCTGGTTAATTAGTAAGTGCTACCTCGTTGGGTAAATATCTTGTGCATAATCTGCACTACAGCTGCGTAAAGGACCACACGGTAATGTTTCTAGTGACCTTGTGTGCATGTAATTTAGACAATGTGATTTTTCCTTAAGCGTCTTCATCCATAATTCTGTGATAAAGGGAATCATCGTCAAGTGAAGACGGTGAGACTTCAAAGAGGTGAATCTCCACCAAACAGGGGTGCTTTCTCTTAGCTAAATGAAGTAAGTGCTTCTTTGGTGGAGATGTCCTTGTATTCCTCTGCATCAATAATGTGTCTCCAAAATCATTTGAAAATGCGCTCAGAGGCCTTTTGTTAAGCGGTCCATCAATGTGAGTAAAGGCAGGAAGACCTATGCATACTTCTAAGTAAAATGGGGAGGGGGGCCTTGTGGCCCCTCAGGCCGATTTGGGCCCTGGGACCTCATCCACCGTGGCACAGCCATGTTTTGCTGGATGCCCTGGTTTCCCACCCGGGGAAACCTAGTGTGCATGTTGGGGACCATGGGGCAGCCCCAAGACCCCCACGGTCCCAGTCGTCTCCCTGCCACCTGCGGGGGCCAGCATTGCTCTCACACAGAGGGAGTTGCTGGAAATGCAACTCCCTGCATGTAAGTGCAACACTTTCATCTCTTTTCCTGCCCGCATGTCAGCAAGCGGGAGCAGTTTAAGAGCTCCCTCTTACTGGAGTGTTTGTTTTTTCTTGGTGGGAGCTGTAACAGCTCCCGCCAAGAAAAATCAAACAGCCTATGTCCTGAGGGTGGGCACCTCAGGAAATAGCAGCAGCTGGACCTGGTGGGTGGTGGTCCGTGGGACATATATTGCTCCAGGAGGGGCTGCGCGGCCCCCCTCCTTTGTTTTGCAAGGATAGGCCCCAGTGGGAGGTGATGGACCCAAGGGGCTGTATAAGGCCTGGGAGGGGTGGCCGCATGGCCCTCTCCTTTTTAAAAAAGCATTTGGTCCCGGGGAGGTTTTGGTCCCTGGGGGTCCTGACGGACCCTCTCTTTAATGTTTATTTTAGTCCTGGGGAGGTGCTGGTCTCCGGGCAATTATGAAGTCCTCGGAGGGGGGCCCCATGCGCCTACTCCTTTTTATAACTTAACTCTGCATGCCGGATGTATGATGGAATGACACATGCAAATACCATGCATGCCTTTACCACTCGCTGGTTACAACGGCGGTACCGTTACTACGCATTACCTTTACCACTCATGATTTTACAACAAATATGCCTTTACCACGCATGCCTTTACAATGAATTTCATTGTAAAGGCATGTATGTTAAAGGCATATGCGTGGTAAAGGTTTTTCCTCCAAATTTAAAACCACCTTTTTAGATCCCAGCCCTGTGCCCTAAAACTCGGGTGGCGTGGTGAGCAAAAGAATGATGGATTAAACCCAGATCCTTGTGACTGGGGGTAAATGTTTGCATGTTCAGCATTCCGTCCATCAATTCTTTTTTTTGCATTTGTCACCCTAAGTGGGAAGGGTATGTCCAGACGTGGGTCCCGTGCTCACTGCGCCACTGGATTCAAGCTAGCCTGGCTGACGAGGAGTGATGCCCCGAAACTGGTCCCAGGATGCTTGTTTCCAGTCCAGGGAGGACCTGGCTTGGCAGTTCGGGCTGGACTGTTCCCATAAGGTACAGGGTCAAGACTCATTTGCATATGGCTGGGCCCAAACTGGGGTGGGGTGGTGAGCAAAAGAATGATGGATTAAACCCAGATCCTTCTGACTGGGGGTAAATGTTTGCATTGTTCAGCATTCCGTCTATCAATTGTTTCTTTTGCCAATGTTGCCCTAAGTGGGAACGGTATGCCCAGATGTGGGCCCCGTGCTCACTGCACCACTGGATTCAAGCTAGCCTGGCTGATGAGGAGTGATGCCCCGAAACCGGTCCCAGGATGCTTGTTTCCGGTCTAGGGAGGTCCTGGCTTGGCATTTCGGGCTGCACTGTTCCCATAAGGAACAGGGTCAAGACTGAGTTGCATATGGCTGGGTCCTATCAAGACTTGCCAGATATTTCTGCGGGATTGAGATGCAAGGAGCTGAAGGGTAGGTTCCCACTTCCCTTTCACACTTAGTATGCCCAACGCAGTCAAAGCAAGAGCAGTGTACAAGGGGAAGAGGGGAAACAAGGGAAAGAAAAAATGAAGGTTCCTCGGTGTACCCAGGATAGCAGAAGTCATCAATGGAAATGTGTAACCATGAAATAGAGAACAACAGTAAGCCTTCATAAGGGGAAGAGTGTAACAGATTACTTGCAGTCTGTAGGTACATAATTATCTTTACTACCTGATTTACTCCCCTCTTCCACTATAATCCAAAAGAGTTCCCTCGAGTGTAGGAATTAATCTGTAGTGAAAAGATACAATACAAGGACAGAGATAAGCTAGAGTTTACACATTCCTATGCAATTCAAAAGTGTAAGGCAACTTTCTTACCCTCATAGTAGAAAAATGGAAAAGAAAAATATAGCCCAAAAGGAGCTCTCTTGAGTCATATAGTCGATAGCAAAGAATGCTAGATGCATTTTCAGCAGACGTTAAAAGAACAAAAATATACAGGCTAACATACTGTCTCCTTAATTGCAGGAAATTAAACACAGACTGCTATGCTCAGACGCAGCCTTCAAGAAGGAACCAAAAGAATGCAGATATCCATAAGAAAATATGCCAAGGACTTCAATCAGATAAGTTCTTGCTTAGTTCAGTATAAATTTCCTATATTGCAGCGCAAGCGCGTTACCACCGTTTTGAAGAGTCTTTGATTCTTTTGCATTTTCTGTATTTCTTCCACAGGACTTACGAAATCCAGACGACCAGAGGCACGACACCGTCTAGCACCAGGAAACACCAGCAAGGACCCCCAGTGGAGACACCCTCCCAAGCGACCCCCGGAGAGCTCCCGGTTGCGAAGAAAACTACTCCGGACGAACGCCGTGGGAAGACCACAAAGGTGAGAGGAAGGACGAAGAGGATACCGCCCCTGACAGGAAGAGGTAGGTTGTACCTGGACGTGACGGAGACGCTCGCGAAACTAGAACATTCTCGGGTTGTTTTATGTGTGCCTTGCTCCGCTTCGCTACAGCTTGCTGTGAGTGCGGAGTATTTTCGACACCAAACTGGGGTGGCGTGGTGAGCAAAAGAATTGATGGATTAAACCCAGATCCTTGTGACTGGGGTGAATGTTTGCATTATTCAGCATACCGTCCATCAATTGTTTCTTTGGCAAAACCGGACCCGGCGCAACCCCCCTTGCCCCCAGCCTTTAAAAAAAGAACCTGTCCTATGCCTGAGCCCTAATTCCTGATGCCGCCCCATCCCCCTTCCTGGCATCCAGTCCTAAAAAGAAAAACAGCCCCAGTCCTGAGCCCTAAAACTGGCCCCTGGCGCTAACCCCCGGCCCTAAAAGAAACCCACCCCCAGTCTGAGCCCTAAAGCCGGACCACCACAGCACCAGTCCTGAAAACCCCCTGCCCCACACCCTCGTTTGCAGTTCCCCTTACCTACGAGAGGACGAGGCCATACCAGTTCCAGTTGGTCGAGGCTGACGTGCAGGCTTTTTTTTGCTTTTTTTAAAGCGGTAGACTGACGTCTATCCCTTCGCCGGTCTTCTGAGGTAAAAACGCTGGCTGGCTATAGCAGCGATAATGCGCAGGAAAACAGCCGTTACAAAGCAGCTGTAACCACGCATATGTCCCTACTACCTGTACCACGCATATGCCCTTACCATACATGCCTTTACAATGTAATTTGTTGTAAAGGCATGTGTGGTGAAGGCATAATCGTTGTAACATCACACGTGGTAAAGGCAATGCATGGTAACAGCCATGTTGTAATGGATGTTTCCCATGCATGTCCCCGGGACCTGGCCTACCCGGGGGCTACAATTATAACAAGCGCGGGAGACTGCTCGTTTTTTTTTATTCACATTGATATTAGCGAATATTCACGAATATTGCAGTGAATATAAAAAAAATGCTTTTTTGCCCTGTGTGGGTCCCTGTTGGGCCCCAGGACCACGACTAGGGTTTTTTTGTACCCTGCCCCCATTTTTTTTTTTTTTCTGCATTTTCTTTTGGGACTGAAGCTGAGTCCCAAGATGGCTGCCAACACTTCCTGGTTGAAGTGTTTGCAGCCAGTCAGAGCTCTGCAGGTCTCTGCACGAGCTCGTCATTATTCACGAAGGCATCGCGACCCTAGATATACAAATTTGGATTTCCTTTAATTTCTCAAAAAACTACAGAATGGATTTAAACCAAATAACTGAAAGTGTGATCTGTGAACCAAAAGCTACCTTTCTACCAAATTAGATGTAATTCCGTCTAGCGGTTTGTGCTGCAGGAGTGTCTAAAGACTCACATATATATATATATATTCACTGAAAAAAAACCACAGGTTTCAGGGACGTTATAGTTAGGCTGACATTTCACTCATACAAAAACAGAGAAATTCAGCCGTTAATAGTTAGCTGAGCTAACTATAACTTGCACCCCCGCAATGCACTGCTGATGACATCACATATTACATCACTCATGACATGGTCAGTGACATCACTGATGACATCACTGATGACATCTCAAATGACATCACTGATGACATCATCCTATGAGTGTGAGTGTTTCTAAAAAGTTTAAGTATGTTATATATATACGCCAAGGTGTATTCAAAGAATGAGAGGCTGTATAAGTGTCTGTATGGGTGATTTAGTGGGTGCGTTAGTGACTGTATAAGTGAGTGATTAAACGTGTCTTAGTGAATGCATGTGTGAATGACTAATCTGTTTGACTGTCTGTATCAGTCTGTCAGTTGGTGTGTAAGTGGCTGCATGGGTTGGTGAGTAGCTACAGGAGTGTCTATATGGGTTAATGATTGGTTGTCTTAGTACCTGTATGGGTGCCTGAGTGTCTGTGTGGGTGGGTGGGGGTGTGTGACTCCCTGCATGAATGTGTGAGTGGGTGATTCACTGGGTATATGGGTTCATGAGTGCGTCTTCGAGGGGCTGTATGGGTGAGTGAATGTGTGTATGGCTGTGTTGATGAATGAATGGATGTCTCAGTGGTATATGTGTGAGTAACTACATATGTGAAAGGCAGTATATGTGAGTGTTGGAGTATATAAGTGACTCTTTGTGAGACTGATTGTGAGAGTGGCTGTATGGATGAGTGTGTGCTGGTGTCAGTGATTGTATAAGAGAGTAAGCATGTGTTAGTATCTGTTTGAATAGGTGAGGTGGTGTGTGTATAACTGTATAGGTGAGTAAATGGCAGAGTGATTGATTCTTTGGGTGACTGACTAGGTGCATGAGTAACTCTAAGATTGAGTGGCAGTGAGTGAGTGTCTGTATGGTTATATGAGTGCATATATCAGTGACTGTATTGATGAGTGACTGTGTGAATTAGTGACTGGGTGAGTGAGTGGATGAGTGTATAGACCTATGAATCAGTGAGTGTTTATGTACTAACTGGTATTGGTGTGTCTATGGTTTCGAGAATTGTAGTCTGTATTTTAGAGTGGGTGTATGAAAGGTTATATTAGGGTGTGAGGAGGTGCATCAGATATTAAGTGGATGATGTCATCAGTGATGTCAATTTAATGTCATCAGTGATGTCATCAGTGATGTCACTGACCATGTGATGTCATCAGCAGTGCATTGCAGGGGCGCGAGTTATAGTTAGCTCAGCTAACTATAACGGCTGAATTTCTCTGCTTTTGTACGAGTGAAATGTCAGCCTAAATATAACGTCCCTAAAACCTGTGGTTTTTTCAGTGAATGTCTAAGGTTTTTTAAATGCTGATTCCTAACTATAACATCCCTGAAACCTGTGGTTTTTTCAGTGAATTTCTAAGGTTTTTAAATGCTAATTTCTAACTATGCCTACAGAGGTGGGACATGTACAGAAAGAGGAAGCAAAGTGCAGAAAGAAGCAAGAGAAGTGCAGAAAGAAGCAAAAGAGGTGCAGAAAGAGGAAGAAAGGTGCAAAAAGAAGCAAGAGAAGTGCAGAAAGAAGCAACAGAGGTGCAGAAAGAGGCCTATTCTGACTGTACCTTTCCACAGACTCATACAAAGTAAACTAATCACTAATCCTTCTCCCAAGATGTCTTAAACCTCACTTTTCTCTTGAAGGTTCACTATTCATCGACTGCTCAGAATGTTAGGCCTACCAAATGTAAAACAGCAATCCTAACCATATCACTGTTGTAAGTCTGACCACGTTTATGAAGGTATGTATCCGTGTGTCTCTGCTTTTACCTAGTGACATGTTACATAAAAATAAACATACAAATACTTGAATACCTGTGTTTCAAACAGCATACTCTGTAAATTTGTGTACAAAAAGGTAGAAGCAAGAGAAGTGCAGAAAGAAGCAACAGAGGTGCAGAAAGAGGGGCGAGGGGTGCAGAAAGAGACAAGAGAAGTGCAGAAAGAAGCAACAGACGTGCTGAAAGAGGCAAGAGAAGTGCAGAAAGAGGCAAGAGAAGTGCAGAAAGAGGCAAGTGAGGTGCAGAAACAGGCAGGAGAGGTGCAGAAAGAGGCAAGAGAGGTGCACAAAGAGGGAAGAAGGGTACAGAAAGAGGCAAGAGGGGTGCAGAAAGAAGTAAGAAAGGTACAGAAAAAAGCAAGAGAAGTGCAGAAAGAAGCAGCAGAGGTGCAGAAAGAGGGAAGAGAGATGCAGAAAGAGGCAAGAGAAGTGCAGAAAGAAGCAACAGAGATGTAGAAAAAGAAAAGAGAAGTGCAGAAAGAGGCAACAGAGGTGTAGAAACAGGCAGGAGAAGTACAGAAAGAGGGAACAGGGATGCAGAAAGGCAAGCGAGGTACAGAAAGTAGCAAGAGGGGTGCAGAAAGAGGCAAGAAGGGTGCAGAAAGAAGCAAGTGAGGTGCAGAAAGTGGCAACCGTGGTGCAGAAAGAGGCAAGACAGGTACAGAAACAGGCAAGAGGAGTGCAGAAAGAGGCAAGAGAAGTGATGAAAGAGACAAGAAAATTGCAGAAAGGAACAAGAGAGGTGCATAAAAAAGCAAGAGAACTGCAGAAAGAGGCAAGTGAGGTCCAGAAAGAGGCAAAAGAAGTGCACAAAGAGGCAAGAGAGGTCCAGAAAGAGCCAAGGGAGGTACAGAAACAGGCAAGAGGGATGCAGAGAGAGCCAACAGAAGTGCAGAAAGAGGCAAAGAAGGGTGCAGAAAGAAGCAAGTGAGGTACAGAAAGTAGCAACCGTGGTGCAGAAAGAGGCAAGACAGGTACAGAAACAGGCAAGAGAAGTGCAGAAAGAGGCAAGAGAAGTGATGAAAGAGACAAGAAAATTGCAAAAAGAAACAAGAGAGGTGCATAAAAAAGCAAGAGAAGTGCAGAAAGAGGCAAGACAGGTACAGAAACAGGCAAGAGGAGTGCAGAAAGAGGCAAGAGAAGTGATGAAAGAGGCAAGAAAATTGCAGAAAGAAACAAGAGAGGTGCATAAAAAAGCAAGAGAACTGCAGAAAGAGGCAAGTGAGGTGCAGAAAGAGGCAAGAGAAGTGCACAAAGAGGCAAGAGAGGTCCAGAAAGAGCCAAGGGAGGTACAGAAACAGGCAAGAGGGATGCAGAAAGAGCCAACAGAAGTGCAGAAAGAAGCAAAAGAGGTGCAGAAAGGGGCAAGAGAACTGCAGAAAGAGGAAAGAGGTGCAGAAAGAGGCAAGAGAGGTGAAGAAAGAAGCAAGAGAAGTGCTGAAAGAAGCAATAGAGGTGCAGAAAGAGGGAAGAGGGGTACAGAAAGAGGCAAGAGAAGTGCAGACAGAAGCAACAAAGGTGTAGAAAGAGGGAAGAGATGGGCAGAAACAGGCAGGAGAGGTGCAGAAACAGGCAAAACAGGTGCAGAAAGAGAGAACAGGGGTTCAGAAAGAGACAAGAGAGGTACAGAAAGAGGGAAGATGGGTGAAGAAAGAGGCAAGAGGGATGCAGAAAGAAGCAAGTGAGGTGCAGAAAAACACAACAGTTGTGCAGAAAGAGGCAAGACAGGTGCAGAAAGAGGCAAGAGAAGTGTAGGCAAAATTGATACAGGTCCCAAGATTTAAGCAGGTCAGGTGGGGGGGAGAAGCTTCTTCTTTTCTTAAATTTTTTTTATCCTCATTCGCCACCAACCTCACTTCAATTCACACCCAAGATGTCTGTACCAACACTCAGCTAGCTGAGGAACGTAGGCAATTGGAAGTAGAGACCCGCCTACAGGTGCCAGACCTTCCTGGGGATCAATGAAGAACCAACTGAGATAACTCTTCCGCCAAGCTCCAAGAGCTAGATGACACTCGTCGTGAAACTACCAGGAAGAAACTGGAAGTAGCCGACTTAGCCCGAAGAGTATTAAGGCAGCATAATCATAGGACTCAGAGAGAGAGAAAAAAAACAACAACAAAAAAACAACTCAATCAATCAACTCTGAGACCCATCTGAGTTGCAAGAGGTTCCAAAATGCTTTCTTCTTCTTGCTGCCTGCTCTAGCAAGATCTAATTTAGAGACCGCCAGAACTGAAGCCTGCCAATCTAGGAAGGAGGGGGGAGTTGATTCTGTCCATCTTATGAAAATTTGCCTCCTGGCCAGAAGGATAGCGTAGAAAAGCAATAATCCCGCAGGGCCAGTGACTTTATCTGCAGAGCCAAATATGATTAAAGATAAGTTAATATTGATAGGGCATCCCAAGGTACTTGTCAAAAAGTTTCCGACGCTATCCCAAAAAGAGGCAAGGGCAGGGCATTCTTTAAACATGTGGATGTCCGAGGCAGAAACCTGCCCACATTTCTTGCAACTCACCGGTGGACCTTTAATGATTTTTGACAGTTTATGTGGGGAAAAATAGGCCCTGTGGATAGTGAACAGATGGTTCCTTTTTAACCAGGCCGGTTTTACTACTTCATTTAAGATCTTACAAGAATTCTGCCATAAATGAGCGCAATCGCGAGTAGGTAGGGAGCCACCCCACAATTCCTCTGCAAGATTAAATTCACCATCCACAACTTCTAGTATGGCCTGATACCAAAAAGAAACTTCCTTCTTCCCAGGGGGCTTAGTCACAAGCTGGCGTTCTAGGAAGCTGCCACAACCAACTGAGTTCTTACGATTTGGTTGTGGGTGTGATTGGGCCCTGCTTTCCAACTGAAGGTATTTAAATCTAGAGAGGCCTGCTCCAACCTTGTCCTCAAGTTGTTCCCATGAAACAAAGGTACCCTCAGGGAGCAGGTCCCCCCAGACCACCAGCCCAGCTTCTCTCAAAGGGATTGCCAGCCTGTCCCTCAAACACTCAGGAGCACCCGGGGAATCCCAAAGGGATTATTCGGTCCCTTTGGAAAAGTAACCGAGTTGGAAAAATAACCGAGTGCCACTGCACCCCTCAATTTGGTCCAAGTTTTGACTAGGCCCTGAAGAACCTTCAACTTGACCTTTTTAAAAAACTTTGGGTCCCCGAATTTGAACAAAAAGCCCTCCTCTGGTAGTTTGGCACCTCTAAGCATAGCCAGAAACATCCCCCCGCACCGGTATTAACAGGCATTCTCAAAAGCATGCGTGAATGTGAAAGTTGGAAAGCCCAGGCATAAAGCTGAAGATCTGGTAAAGCAAGGCCTCCCTTTTCTCTCCTCCGCCTCAGCTTTTTCCAGGCGATCCTGGATGATTTATACGCCCAAACAAATGAGTTAATATCCCTCTGCAACTTATCAATGATAGATTTTTCAAAGTGAAGAGGGATACAATTAAAAAGGAAAGTAATTTTAGGGAGTATTGACATCTTAATCAGGTTGACCCTGCCTATAATAGATAAAGGAAGTAGGGCCCAAGATTTCATTAGCCTCTGGCACTCCCTTGCCACCATAGCTATATTGGTTTCGGCAATCTTAGTAATGTCCTGAAGAACATTGATTCCCAAATATCTCATTCTGGAACTGATCTGGTGCTGGTGCTGAGTCCCTCCAAGGCTCCAAGTCATGATTTCAGTCTTCGAGGCATTGATTTCATAGCCTGAAACCAAACCGAACTCCTGAGCGAGACTGATAACAGCTGGAAAAGCTAATTGTAAGTTAGCCGAAAGAATTAAGATGTCATCAGCATATAGGGCAACCTTCCTCTCCCACTCCCCATACTTAAAGGGCTGGATATTAGGGTCGTCTCTAAGCCGTTGAGCAAATGGCTCAATATATAAATCAAAAAGGAGAGGAGAGAGTGGGCAGCCCTGTCTAGTCCCCCTTGAGATCATAAAGGAGTCAGTAATGTTGCCATTAACAAGGAGTCTAGCAGATGGATTCTGATAGATCAACTGAACCATCCGACAGATATTTTCCCCTAGGTTAAATTTCCTCAAGACTTCCGACAGGTAGATCCAATTCACTCTGTCGAAGGCCTTGGTAGCGTCTAAAGTCATGGCTGCTAATGGAAGGGAATATGTGGAAGCAAGATCAATCGCGCCGATAAAATCATAAGTGAGGTCAGAGAGCTGCCGACCCCTGACGAAGCCCTTTTGATCTAAATGAAGGATGTCTCCCGCCACGAGACCCAATCTTGCTGCCAATATTGAAGTGAAGATTTTGTAGTCGGCATTCAAGAGTGATATGGGCCTATATGACCCACAGCTTGATGGAACTTTCCCTGGTTTCAAAATCAGGATTATGGTAGCGTCATTCCACGAAGCTGGGAGCCTTAGGCCCTCCTCTAACACCTGATTAAAGAGAGACGTTAGGGTAGGAATGATCTTATCGCCCAACATCTTATAGATCTCGGCTGGGAGCCCATCAGGGCCCGCCGCTTTCCCGTTCTTACAGCGTTGAATGGCTTCCCTGACCTCAGTATGAGTAAAAGCCTGGTCCAAATGTTGTTGCTGATCAGGCTTCAAAGAGGGAAGAGGGATGCCTTCCAGCCAGCTCTGGGCACTAAAGCTATCCACCTTTTTATCTTCACAATAGATGTCCCGAAAATAGGTCTGGAAGACATGACTAATTTCCCTATCTGACGAGAAGATATCATTACCACGGCTTTAATGTGATTCCTCGCCCGATCTGATTTGGACTTCCATGCAAGGAGCTTACCTGCCCCTTCACCATACTCAAAATGGGCAATTTTGCTTGCTTCCCATCTGCGAGTAATCCTAGAGTGCAGAATGTTCTTTAACTGACCCTTTAGACCATCTAACTTAGCCTGACGTTCTTGCTGGACTTCAGGGGAAGCTTGACAAGTTAAGACGGCCTACGCAATCCTCAGCTTCTCTTCAATAAACGAGATCTCTTCTTTGTATCTTTTATTTCTATAGCAAGACCTGCTGGTAATTTGGCCTCGCAAAAAAGCTTTTAGAGAGTCCCATACGTTTGTTATTGAAGTCGACCCTAAGTTCATTTTCAGGAACCATTCGGTTTCTTGTAATAGGAAAGAAATCTCCTCTTCCTCCAGAAGCAAGGAGCGGTCGAACGACCATGTCCTAGTGGGGCTAGGTAATGGACATTCCAGACCCAAAAGAATACCTGAGTGGTCAGAAAGATGATTAGCCAAGTAAGAATTTTTTTAACTCTGCCTCTTAATGAGTTACTTATCAGCACATAATCTATTCTAGATTGGTGTCGATATTTATAATTTCGGAACGAGACACCTGGCTGCTGACCTGATCTTTCCCTCCAAATATCAGAGAAAGCAAATTGCTTCATTGCCCCTAATAGGAAAGTCCGAGATTTAGAAGGGACCATAGCTCTGTTGTTTGGAGTCTTGTCTAATAAGGGGTTCAAGATGATATTAAAGTCTCCATCTAGGATTATTGGTTCTGGAAAGTCCAGCAAATGGGAGAAAATAGTCTTGAGACAGGAGGGGTCATCTTGGTTGGGTCCATAATAGCCGACCAAGGTAAACAAAGATCCCAATATCGTAACTTTAACGATGACCCATCTGCCACCTGGGTCCACTAGCTGCTGTAAAATGTGCGCCTTTGCTGATTTCTTAAATAAAATTAGAACCCCTCTAATATTAGCTGACTGACCAGTACAAACGTGTGAACCCACCCAACTTTTATTTTTAAAAAGAGAGACCGTTTCTTCTTTAAGAAGGTGCGTCTCCTGAAGAACGATGACCTGCGCCGATGAATCCTGGAGATACTGCATGATATTGTCTCTTCTCGGTCTAGTGCGCAGGCCATTAACGTTCCAGGACAAAATATGTATGGAGCTCATGGTGGGTCTAACCCGAGACTAATCACTAAAAAGGGAGCCCGAAACGACCCGCACCAGCACTTAGACCAACACAGCTCCAAAACCATTACTCTTAAAAATGAGATAGGTACAATCAGAAAAAGGGAGAATGAGGAATTTTTTATTTTTTTACTCTGCTGCACCCGCCCCCTACCCCTGTGCCTCCCCCAAACCTTCCCCCACCCCTGGAGAACCCTTACCCCAATTATCTGGACAAATGGAGTCCAGGCAATTGCATCCCGGAGGTGCCCCCCCAACCACTTAAATTAAAGTGAATAAAATACCGAAAAAGGAAAGATTTTACGAAGAGGACCTTTTCGACCCTAAAAAACAATCTAGACCAATTTAAGAGAGAAGGAAAACAAATAAGTATGCACTTTTATCCCCCATTTCTCTCCCTCAATTTTTATCTTATCGTTTCCTCTTAATATTGGTCCCATCTACTTATACTGACCTATTATGCTAATTCTTCAGCACAGAGGGAGAAAGAGAAGGCAAAACCCTTACTTAACAATAACAACACTACCCCAGCCAAACGGTATCCCAGGCTAAAACGATCCCTTATGATGCCCCTTTGCTGATGCTGTCAAGCAACTCATCCGCCTCCTGAACTGTTCTTAAATTGTACATTTTATTATTGTGCATCACTTTCAGGAAGGTCGGAAATTTTAGTTGGGCTACTGCGCCATGTTTTTTTAAATCCTCCAACCTCCTACCAAGCTCCCACTGCTTATTCAAGGTGGACCTCGAGAGGTCGGACCGGATCTCAAACGAAAACTCTTTTGCCCTAACTGTTTTCAATTTCAATGCTGCATTAAGGATTTTCTCTTTTAGAGCAAAGGTAAGAAAATTGATAAGTATTTTCCTGGGTTTGGATCTATTGGGGTTTTTTCGGAAGGGATTACTATGCACCCTTTGTATATCGTGGCTTAGTGCTTCTTCTGAGTCCTCGAGCTGTAGGGAGGCCTTAAGTAAAGAAACTATGTATGGTCTAATGTCCGACCCTTCACTGCCTTCCGGAACATTCAATATGCGTAAGTTATTTCTACGCGCGTTATTCTCCAAATTTTCCAGTCTATCACTAAGATCTGCACGCTCTTTCTTTAACAAAAGAATGTCCGACTTCGCCAACCCGAGGTCTTCTTTTAGTTCACCGACACTATTCTCGAGAGTTACCGTCCTGGAGTTTAAGAGGTCCACTTTTTTTTCCAAAGATTCACAGAAGTTTCTGATTTCTCCTTGATTAACTGCGGATACCGCGAAGCCCTTCTTTATATCATCAGATAGTGTGGTGAAAAGAGCTTCCAAGCCTGAGGATGAAGATAAGAGTAAAGATGAAGAGCCTGCCTCTTGTTCCCCTCTGGATTCGCCGTTAGAGACTGCAAATGGCAATGACTGTGGCTGTGGCTGTGGCTGTAGCTGTATCTGTGGCAGTGGCTGATTCTGGATCTGTGAACAAGCTAGGGAGCCTATATTCGAGCCACTCAGGGGCTCATGAAGGATTGGGGGCACCCCTGGATCGCCCCGGTAAGAAACCAAATCTGAGGCTGGCTCCATATTGCTATCAGCTAACATTGTGAATGGTGGTACCGATGTTATGGAGCCTACTGAGCTCTGCCTGAGGGTTTCGGCTTGTGTGGTAATATTCAGAACCTCCGGTTGAACCCTAAAGTAGGAACGCAGCGACGGAGTAACCCTAACTAAGATGTTTGCGGGGTTACTTTTTGGCCTCTTGGATTTTATAGATCTGCCTTTAACCTGGTAGATCTGAAAGGCAGAGTTACTAATTGAAGCTGATGTGGCAACTACAGGAGGGGAGGGCTCTGGTCCCCCAAGAGCGACTTTATAAGTGCTCAGATCTTGGGCCAGCTCTGAGTCCTTACCGAAGTTATCAGTGCCAGTTGAGTTATTTTTTATCGTCGCCTTAGCCCGACCAAAACTCACCCCAGCGCCTTTCTTATGCTTCTTATAGCCCCTTCTGGCAGTAGTGTCCTGTTGTGGCGGTTTCTTAGGGAGAGAGACCTCCTGTGGGGGTTTAGGGGACTGAAGGGTTTGGACCCCTTGGATATGCCCTAATTCTTGATGAACTGTGCCCCCAGTCTCTGCCCCGATACCTGGCTCCGATGTGACGGACAAAATCTCACCGCTAGCTTCTCGCTGGATCCTTTGTTCAGCAGCTCGAAAAAAGCCGCTGATGCTGACTCTGCCGTCGTTCCCCCGGAGATGGGCTCGCGCGACCGCCTTGCGTCCCCTGCGGAGCTCCAGGGCAGCTTCAGACCAGCGGGGTGGCGCAGATAGGCGTCGACCCGCCTCTCCTCTGCACATCCCCAACTACACGAAAGTCGGCAACGCTGACACCGCCGACCTCTCGGGTGCCGTTGAAAAGAGGCAAAAACAACCCGAGGAAAAGACTGGGAAAGACTGCAAAAGGAAAGCAGAAAACCTCCCGCCGAAAAGGTATGCCGGCTGCCGGTTGAATCAATTCATTAGTTCGTTACGTTTGTTCCGTGGCTGGAGCGGGAGCTCCGAGAGCAAGCGACTGCTAGCCTGCAGGTGCCATGTTCCCCCTACTAAATACCGGGGAGAAGCTTCTTTGTGCAGACAGCCAAGACCTGGAACCTGCTCCCTATCACAATAAAAAATAGCCCCTCGCTCCTATCATTTAGGAAAGCTGTAAAAACCTGGCTTTTTACCTCTTAGTTAGAGCTCTTTATCATCGGCAGTCTCTTGCTACATCGACTTAGCGCCAAGATGCCCTTGGGCATTCGCGCGCTTTACAAATTTTCCAATCAATCAGTCAATCAATCAATCAAATCAGAAAGAGGCAAGAGAAGTGCCAAAAGAAGCAACAGAGGTGTAGAAAGAAGAGAAGTGATGAAAGAGACAAGTGATGTGCAGAAAGAGGCAAGTGATGTGCAGAAAGAGGCAAGAGAAGTGCAGAAAGAGGCAAGAAAGGTGCATGAAGAGGCAAGTGAGGTGCAGAAAGAGGCAAGAGAGGTGCAGAAAGAGGCAAGAAAAGTGCAGAAAGAAGCAACAGAGGTGCAGAAGGAGGCAAGAGAACTGCAGAAAGAGGCAGGGGAGTTGCAGAAACAGGCAAAAGAGGTGCAGAAAGAGAGAACAGGTATGCAGACAGAGGCAAGAGAGGTGCGGGAAGAGGGGTGCAGAAATAGGCAAGAGAGATGCAGTAAAAAAAAAAGAGAAGTGCAGAAAGAACCAACAAAGGTGCAGAAAGAGGCAAGAGAAGTGCAGAAAGAGGCAACAGAGGTGCAGAAATAGGCAGAAGAGGTGCAGGATGAGGGAACAGGGGTGCAGAAAGAGACAAGAGAGGTACGGAAAGAAGAAAGAGGGGTGGAGAAAGAGGCAAGAGGGGTGCAGAAAGAAGCAAGTGAGGTGCAGAAAAAGGCAACAGTGGTGCAGAAAGAGGCAAGACAGGTGCAGAAACAGGCAAGAGAAGTGCAGAAAGAGGCAAGAGAAGTGCTGAAAGAAGCAACAGAGGGGTAGAAAGAAGCAAGAGAAGTGTTGAAAGAGACAAGAGAGTTTCAGAAAGAAGCAAGAGAGGTGCAGAAAAAAGCAAGATAAGTGCAGAAAGATGCAAGTGAGGTGCAGAAAGAGGCAAGAGAAGTACAGAAATAGCCAAGTGAGGTGCAGAAAGAGGCAAGTGAGGTACAGAAAGAGGCAAGTGAGGTGTAGAAACAGGCAAGAGGGGTGGAGAATGAGGCACAAGAAGTGCAGAAAGAAGCAAGAGAGGTGCATAAGGAGACAAGAGAACTGCAGAAAGAGGCAAGAGAACTGCAGAAAGAGGCAAGAGAACTGCAGAAAGAGGCAGGAGAGTTGCAGAAACAGGCAAGAGAGGTGCAGAAAGAAGAAAGAGGGGTGCAGAAAGAGGCAAGAGGGGTGCGGAAAGAAGCAAGAGACATGTGGAAAAAAGGAAGAGAAGTGCAGAAAGAACTAACTGAGGTGCAGAAAAAGGCAAGAGGGGTGCTGTGAGAAGTTGGCCTGGTATATGCTGTTCACTAGTTAAAGTGGACACCTTGCACGAGTACAATTCGACTCTTATGGTAGGTAGGTTTAAGACAACCTTTACAGAAAGCTATCCTAGTGGTAGCTGTGGAGAGCAGCCTTCAGGCTAAGTCTTGGAGGAATGTAAAGCAGCTTGTTTTACCACACAATCTCTTGAATCACCAAATGAAAAGACACCACACAGGTATATATATCAAATATGTATGTATTTATTACTAAACAACTCTCTACTAATCTCTTGTGAGATTAGAAGTCAGGAACATATGCACAAATCAACGTTTCACAATAAATTGAGCACAAATATGGCTGGGGCCCTAGGGGCGTACCAGACCATATACTAAAAAGAGACTTAAGAACAACGACTTGCAAAGGGACAAGGCCCAGGGCCTTCAGAAGTGCTGGGGCCTCACGAAACCACCCAAGGCAGGTAAGTAAAGGACCCACGGGGGACGCGTGCAGTGAGTGAACACAGGCGCGGATCGCCGTAGACTTCAATGGGGCAAGTCGCGGTTGGGAATTAAGAGTTTAAGGGCACTTCGGGAGTAGCTACAAGCAAGTCACTTACAGGGTAAGTAGTTCTAGGGCCAACACCCACAGGAGCACCGTAATGCTGGAGTTACCTCACCCAGGAAGCCGGGTGCATAGGTGTCCTTTGGTGTCGGGTCGCGGCGGCGTTTTCAATGGGAGCCAATGAAGACTTGCTGCTTGTGAAGCCAGAAGAAGTGTCCGGTGGAATCCAAGCCTGGATTCGGAAGAAGGAAGACCTGAAAGCAGAGGTGACAGTGTTCAAAGTCACTTGGCAGTGACCCGGGGCAAGGAAGATGAATGCCCACCGTCGTCGACAGATTCAGGTTGTTCACAGGTGTCTTGACTCTTCGGCCACGAGGTCCAGGAGGTGTCGAGGACAACCAGGAGCTGGATTCAGTGTGTACCACGAAGTCTGCAGCTGACTGCAGTGTCGACGACCCGATTGGAGCCAACAAGCCTTGGTAGCAGCAAGTCTCGTGGAAAGAACAAAAAGTCAATGGTGCAGACCAGCAAGGTCTTGGGGACTCACCCAGCGAGGGTAAGTCAGGGCAGGCCTGGAGCAACCAGGGAGCCCTTTGGATTTGTAGAAAAGTCTTCAGGGGACCCACAAGCCGCTGGCAAGGGATCGCAAAGATGCCTCAGGAGGATTCCTTCAACAGAGGCCCATGGTCACTCGGGATGGGGTAGGCCTCTGATCTTGGGAGGGATCTCTGCTAGAGGCTGGGACCACATGTGGTCCAAAGCACAGATTCGTAGAACGTCGTGAAGGGGTTGCACTTGAAAATAGTGCACGGTACCCAGGGACTGCGGTTCCTCGTCACTCGTGGGGTCCACTTGCCTCAGCTTCGCTGGGGACTCACGATGGCCTTGGAGAAGTCAGGAAATCCTCTTCCTGGGCTGCAGGGACTTTGGGCTCTGCCGGGAGCGGCGTAGTTTGCGACCGTCGTTGCAGTTTTTGGTGCCTGCCAAGCAGGGGAGTCACTCCTGGACTCCAAGGGAGCTTCTTCAGTCTTCCAGAGGTAGTGGAACGTTGAAGGTCTGGGATTCTTCTTTAGAGCGTTGTCCAGGGATATCTAGTTTGCAATGTTAAGAGTTCCCTATCTTATACTGAAAGGAAGGGAGGGACTAGCTCTATGACCCCACCTATGGGAGGGTCAGGGGAGTGGGTGGCTAAACCCACTTCCCTTTGTCCAGTTTCGCGCCAGAGCTGGGGCAGGTAGCCCCTGAGCCGGTTTGAACTGGTGTATGCACAGAGGAGCCTTCTGCTCCCCCAGTGCAGGACTTCAAAGCACTCTAGGAGTGCACCCACCCAGCCCCAATACACTAAACCCTGTCTGGGAGGTGGTCACACTCTCCTGTGACAGGATACCTATTGTTGGGCCTCCTCCACTGCGAGTTTCGGTCATCAGCAGGAGGGCAGCCCAGTGTCTGTGACTGGTGGCATCCATTTTGTGATGCCAGGGCTCTTCAGGATTCTACCGCGTTTCTACAGTAGGTACATGTCTATCCCTCTAGAAGGGTGGGATCATACTCCCACACCAGTTACTGGTATGATTCCAAGGTGTTTGACACCAAACACGACATGTTTTGATGCATGGAGGAGAGTAGGATCTGCCTCTTATGTTGCCCCCACTTTTTTTCTGATGTTTACACTGGTTTCTGGCTATAGTCGGGCTGGGTCCCTGCTAATCAGGGCCCCAGCCTCTCTGTTCTCTCTAAACGACTTGGAGTGCACTCTAGGTGCACTAGTTTTTGGATACTGTGGTGCCTTATGAGTCCCTAGTATATGGTACCTTAGGTGCCAAGGGCATAGGTACTTCACAGGCCTACCAGGGGCTGAAGCATGTCTTATGCCACCCCTGGGAAGCAGACTAAATCTGACACCACAGGTCTGCTACTGCAGCCTGGGTAAGGTGGTGCATGCACCCCTTACTGTGGAGCGACCCTTGACCTTGCCAGGTAGGTCGCTCCCCACCACACAGCTCCGCCTGTGTTGTCTGCCCGCTGCTTCTGCAGGTAAGATCGCCCTCCGCTTGTGGCCCCGGTGCCCGTATTTTCTGCTTGTCTCCCCATTTTCCTTTCTGTGCCCCTCGCTGCCCCATTGTCACTGTGCCCGTGATTTTGTCTGCTTGTCTCCCCATTTTCCTTTCTGTGCCCCTCGCTGCCCCATTGTCGTTGTGCCCGTGATTTTGTCTGCCTTTCTCCCCTTTTTCCTTCTGTGCCCCTCGCTGCCCCATTGTCGTTGTGCCCGTGATTTTGTCTGCCTTTCTCCCCTTTTTCCTTCTGTGCCCCTCGCTGCCCCATTGTCGTTGTGCCCGTGATTTTGTCTGCCTTTCTCCCCTTTTTCCTTCTGTGCCCCTCGCTGCCCCATTGTCGTTGTGCCCGTGATTTTGTCTGCCTTTCTCCCCTTTTTCCTTCTGTGCCCCTCGCTGCCCCATTGTCGTTGTGCCCGTGATTTTGTCTGCCTTTCTCCCCTTTTTCCTTCTGTGCCCTCGCTGCCCCATTGTCGTTGTGCCCGTGATTTTGTCTGCTTGTCTCCCCATTTTCCTTTCTGTGCCCCTCGCTGCCCCATTGTCGTTGTGCCCGTGATTTTGTCTGCCTTTCTCCCCTTTTTCCTTCTGTGCCCCTCGCTGCCCCATTGTCGTTGTGCCCGTGATTTTGTCTGCTTGTCTCCCCTTTTTCCTTCTGTGCCCCTCGCTGCCCCATTGTCGTTGTGCCCGTGATTTTGTCTGCCTTTCTCCCCTTTTTCCTTCTGTGCCCCTCGCTGCCCCATTGTCGTTGTGCCCGTGATTTTGTCTGCCTTTCTCCCCTTTTTCCTTCTGTGCCCCTCGCTGCCCCATTGTCGTTGTGCCCGTGATTTTGTCTGCCTTTCTCCCCTTTTTCCTTCTGTGCCCCTCGCGGCCCCATTGTCGTTGTGCCCGTGATTTTGTCTGCTTTTCTCCCCATTTCCTTTCTGTGCCCCCGCTGCCTCTCGCCATTCCCGCCGCTGCGTCCCTGCGGCCCCGCCCCTGACTGCCCATTCGCTGCCCCTCCCTCCCACCTCCCCATAAATGGCGGCCGCTGCGCGGTGAGGAGAGCGACCCTTGACCTTGCCAGGTAGGTCGCTCCCCACCACACAGCTCCGCCTGTGTTGTCTGCCCGCTGCTTCTGCAGGTAAGATCGCCCTCCGCTTGTGGCCCCGGTGCCCGTATTTTCTGCTTGTCTCCCCATTTTCCTTTCTGTGCCCCTCGCTGCCCCATTGTCACTGTGCCCGTGATTTTGTCTGCTTGTCTCCCCATTTTCCTTTCTGTGCCCCTCGCTGCCCCATTGTCGTTGTGCCCGTGATTTTGTCTGCCTTTCTCCCCTTTTTCCTTCTGTGCCCCTCGCTGCCCCATTGTCGTTGTGCCCGTGATTTTGTCTGCCTTTCTCCCCTTTTTCCTTCTGTGCCCCTCGCTGCCCCATTGTCGTTGTGCCCGTGATTTTGTCTGCCTTTCTCCCCTTTTTCCTTCTGTGCCCCTCGCTGCCCCATTGTCGTTGTGCCCGTGATTTTGTCTGCTTGTCTCCCCATTTCCTTTCTGTGCCCCCGCTGCCTCTCGCCATTCCCGCCGCTGCGTCCCCTGCGGCCCGCCCCCCTGACTGCCCATTCGCTGCCCCTCCCTCCCACCTCCCCATAAATGGCGGCCGCTGCGCGGTGAGGAGAGCGACTCTTGACCTTGCCAGGTGGGTCGCTCCCCCACCACACAGCTCCGCCTGTGTTGTCTGCCCGCTGCTTCTGCAGGTAAGATCGCCCTCCGCTTGTGGCCCCGGTGCCCGTATTTTCTGCTTGTCTCCCCATTTTCCTTTCTGTGCCCCTCGCTGCCCCATTGTCACTGTGCCCGTGATTTTGTCTGCTTGTCTCCCCATTTTCCTTTCTGTGCCCCTCGCTGCCCCATTGTCGTTGTGCCCGTGATTTTGTCTGCCTTTCTCCCCTTTTTCCTTCTGTGCCCCTCGCTGCCCCATTGTCGTTGTGCCCGTGATTTTGTTTGCCTTTCTCCCCTTTTTCCTTCTGTGCCCCTCGCTGCCCCATTGTCGTTGTGCCCGTGATTTTGTCTGCCTTTCTCCCCTTTTTCCTTCTGTGCCCCTCGCTGCCCCATTGTCGTTGTGCCCGTGATTTTGTCTGCTTGTCTCCCCATTTCCTTTCTGTGCCCCCGCTGCCTCTCGCCATTCCCGCCGCTGCGTCCTGCGGCCCCGCCCCTGACTGCCCATTCGCTGCCCCTCCCTCCCACCTCCCCATAAATGGCGGCCGCTGCGCGGTGAGGAGAGCGACCCTTGACCTTGCCAGGTAGGTCGCTCCCCACCACACAGCTCCGCCTGTGTTGTCTGCCCGCTGCTTCTGCAGGTAAGATCGCCCTCCGCTTGTGGCCCCGGTGCCCGTATTTTCTGCTTGTCTCCCCATTTTCCTTTCTGTGCCCCTCGCTGCCCCATTGTCACTGTGCCCGTGATTTTGTCTGCTTGTCTCCACATTTTCCTTTCTGTGCCCCTCGCTGCCCCATTGTCGTTGTGCCCGTGATTTTGTCTGCCTTTCTCCCCTTTTTCCTTCTGTGCCCCTCGCTGCCCCATTGTCGTTGTGCCCGTGATTTTGTCTGCCTTTCTCCCCTTTTTCCTTCTGTGCCCCTCGCTGCCCCATTGTCGTTGTGCCCGTGATTTTGTCTGCCTTTCTCCCCTTTTTCCTTCTGTGCCCCTCGCTGCCCCATTGTCGTTGTGCCCGTGATTTTGTCTGCTTGTCTCCCCATTTCCTTTCTGTGCCCCCGCTGCCTCTCGCCATTCCCGCCGCTGCGTCCCCTGCGGCCCCGCCCCCCTGACTGCCCATTCGCTGCCCCTCCCTCCCACCTCCCCTTAAATGGCGGCCGCTGCGCGGTGAGGAGAGCGACCCTTGACCTTGCCAGGTAGGTCGCTCCCCACCACACAGCTCCGCCTGTGTTGTCTGCCCGCTGCTTCTGCAGGTAAGATCGCCCTCCGCTTGTGGCCCCGGTGCCCGTATTTTCTGCTTGTCTCCCCATTTTCCTTTCTGTGCCCCTCGCTGCCCCATTGTCACTGTGCCCGTGATTTTGTCTGCTTGTCTCCCCATTTTCCTTTCTGTGCCCCTCGCTGCCCCATTGTCGTTGTGCCCGTGATTTTGTCTGCCTTTCTCCCCTTTTTCCTTCTGTGCCCCTCGCTGCCCCATTGTCGTTGTGCCCTTGATTTTGTCTGCCTTTCTCCCTTTTTCCTTCTGTGCCCCTCGCTGCCCCATTGTCGTTGTGCCCGTGATTTTGTCTGCTTGTCTCCCCATTTCCTTTCTGTGCCCCCGCTGCCTCTCGCCATTCCCGCCGCTGCGTCCCTGCGGCCCCGCCCCCTGACTGCCCATTCGCTGCCCCTCCCTCCCACCTCCCCATAAATGGCGGCCGCTGCGCGTGAGGAGAGCGACCCTTGACCTTGCCAGGTAGGTCGCTCCCCCACCACACAGCTCCGCCTGTGTTGTCTGCCCGCTGCTTCTGCAGGTAAGATCGCCCTCCGCTTGTGGCCCCGGTGCCCGTATTTTCTGCTTGTCTCCCCATTTTCCTTTCTGTGCCCCTCGCTGCCCCATTGTCACTGTGCCCGTGATTTTGTCTGCTTGTCTCCCCATTTTCCTTTCTGTGCCCCTCGCTGCCCCATTGTCGTTGTGCCCGTGATTTTGTCTGCCTTTCTCCCCTTTTTCCTTCTGTGCCCCTCGCTGCCCCATTGTCGTTGTGCCCGTGATTTTGTCTGCCTTTCTCCCCTTTTTCCTTCTGTGCCCCTCGCTGCCCCATTGTCGTTGTGCCCGTGATTTTGTCTGCTTGTCTCCCCATTTCCTTTCTGTGCCCCCGCTGCCTCTCGCCATTCCCGCCGCTGCGTCCCCTGCGGCCCCGCCCCCCTGACTGCCCATTCGCTGCCCCTCCCTCCCACCTCCCCATAAATGGCGGCCGCTGCGCGGCCGCGCCGCTGGCGCGCCGAAGGCGCGCCTAAGGCAAGCCCGTCTGCGCCCGTCCGCGACTGGACCGCGCCCAGCGCCAGAACCCCTGGATCCCACCGATGCAACACCACTCGACGGACCTACGACGCCGCCACACTCACCGCACTCAATGCCGGCCGGAACCCTGCCTGCTACCGAGCCTCACCGAGACGCACCCACGGACCCTTCACCTGCCAAACCTGCCGATTCACCTGCCCCCGGACGTGCACCACCTCCGCCAAGCCGAGCACCAGCAGCAACCACCTGAAATGCATCCTGCTGAACACCCGCTCCGTCCACAGGCACGCCGTGGAACTCTGGGACCTGCTCGACGCAACAGCACCGGACATCGCCTTCCTCACCGAAACCTGGATGAACGCCTCCTCAGCGCCCGACATCGCCATAGCCATCCCGGACGGATACAAGATCACCCGGAGGGACCGTGTCAACCAGACGGGAGGAGGCATCGCCATCGTACACAAGAACACCATCCGCATCTCGACTAACTCCGACGAGACCTTCACCGCCGCCGAACACCTACACTTCCAGATACACACCGACCCCAAGACCACCCTCCGAGGCACCCTCATCTACAGACCCCGGGACCACGCACACTATTCAGCGAAGACATCGCAGACTTCATCAGCCCGCACGCCATGCCCTCCGCCGACTACATCCTCCTAGGGGACCTCAACTTCCACCTGGAGAACAACAACGACAGAAACACCACCGCCCTGCTGGACAACCTCGCCAACCTCGGACTCAAGCAACTGGTGAACACGCCCACCCACTACGCCGGCCACACGCTTGACCCCGTCTTCTCGTCCAGCAAGCACATCTCCTTCAGCCACGCCACCGGACTCCACTGGACCGACCACAGCTGCGTCCACTTCAGCTTCAGAAAGACTGCGACCCACCACCACCCGCAACAGGCTCCCCGCCGGAGCTGGAGCAAGATCACCGCCGAGCAGCTCACCGCCTCCCTCAGCCAGAACACACCCACCAACACAACGGACCCAAACGAAGCAGCCAGCAACCTCGCCAAGTGGCTGACCGCCTGCGCCGACGACCTCGCACCACTAAAAACCCTCCCAGCAGACCCGGAAGCAAGAAAACCCCTTGGTTCACCAACGAACTCAAGGAATCCAAGAAGAACTGCCGCACTCTCGAGAAAACCTGGCGACTCGACCAGACCACAGACAACAGGACCGCCCTCAAGCACGCCACCCGCAAACACCACCAGCTGATCCGTGCCACCAAGAAGTCGGCACTCAAAGAACGACTGGACAACAACGCCCATGACAGCAAGGAACTTTTCAGCATCGTCAAAGAGTTCTCCAACCCCAGCGCCGGAAACAACGACATCACCCCCTCGCAAGACCTCTGCAACTCACTCTCCGCGTTCTTCCACCGCAAGATCACCGACATACATAACAGCTTCGACGCACAAACCACGCACCCTACCGCCCGAACCAACGCCCGCCACCACCACCCTCTGCAACTGGACCCCGATCAGCACCGAAGACACCACCCGCACGATGAACTCCATCCACTCCGGATCACCAACCGACCCCTGCCCACACCACGTCTTCAACAAAGCCGACGCCACCATCGCACCCCATCTCCGGGACATCATCAACTCCTCCTTCCACACCGCCACCTTCCCGGAGAGCTGGAAGCACGCCGAGCTTACCGCCCTCCTGAAGAAACCAACGGCGGACCCCACCGACCTCAAGAACTACCGTCCCATCTCGCTCCTTCCGTTTCCGGCCAAAGTCATCGAGAAGACCGTCAACAGACAGCTTGCCGCCTTCCTCGAGACAAATGGATCCTCGACCCCTCGCAGTCCGGGTTTCGGGCCAACCACAGCACCGAGACCTCCCTTATCGCAGCCACCGACGACATCAGAACCCTAACCGACAACGGGGAAACAGCTGCCCTCATCCTCTTGGACCTCTCCGCGGCGTTCGACACCGTCTGCCACCGCACCCTAGTGAAGCGCCTCAGCAACATCGGAATCCGAGAGAAAGCACTGGAATGGATCATCTCGTTCCTCGCCGGAAGAACCCAGAGAGTCCGCCTCCCCCGTTCAGATCCGAAGCCACCGAAGTCATCTGCGGCGTTCCACAAGGATCTTCACTCAGCCCAACCCTCTTCAACGTCTACATGAGCCCCTCGCAGCCATCGCACGCCAACACAACCTCAACATCATCTCCTACGCCGACGACACCCAGCTGATCCTCTCCCTCACCAACGACCCCACCACCGCCAGAGCCAACCTACACGACGGGATGAGAGACGTCGCCGACTGGATGAGGAACAGCTGCCTTAAACTGAACTCAGACAAGACGGAAGTCCTCATCCTGGGCTCATCACCCTCCGCCTGGGACGACTCCTGGTGGCCCCCGGCCCTGGGCACCGCGCCCAAGCCAACGGACCACGCACGCAACCTGGGCTTCATCCTGGACTCCTCCCTGTCGATGACCAGACAAGTCAACGCCGTCTCATCTTCATGCTTCAACACCCTGCGCATGCTCCGCAAGATCTTCAGATGGATCCCCACTGAAACCAGGAAGACCGTCACCCAGGCACTCGTCACCAGCCGACTGGACTATGGGAACACCCTCTACGCCGGAACCACAGCCAAACTTCAAAAAGACTCCAGCGCATCCAGAACGCCTCCGCACGACTCATCCTGGACATCCCCCGACACAGCCACATCACCGGACACCTGAAAGACCTGCACTGGCTCCCCGTCAGCAAGAGAATCACGTTCAGACTCCTCACCCACGCACACAAGGCCCTCCACGACCTGGGCCCAAAGTACCTCAACGACCGCGTGACCTTCTACACGCCCACACGCCAGCTACGATCAACCAGCCACGCCCTCGCCACCGTACCACGCATCCGCAGAACCACCGCCGGAGGAAGATCCTTCTCCTACCTGGCAGCCAAGACCTGGAACTCCCTCCCCACTCACCTTCGGCGAACCCAGGACCATCTCTCCTTCAGGAAGCAGCTCAAGACCTGGCTGTTCGAGCAGTAACTTACCCCCTCCCCCAGCGCCTTGAGACCCTCCCGGGTGAGTAGCGCGCTCTATAAATGCCGTGATTGATTGATTGATTGATTGGTATGGGCTACCTATACCACTACATACATACACACATACAAACCTATAAGTCACTCCTATGGCCGGCCTTATCAATCCTGAAGGCAGAGTGCGTGGTTCTTATGTGGGAGGGTGTCCCTGCATGAGCAGAGCCCCTCTGCGGCGTTCAGAGACCCTTCTCTGATGCTGTTTGTAGTGCAGCCTGACCATATACTCTTAAGCGCATTATAACCTCGCGTTAAATGCTAACTTTGGGATGGCTGCACAGAAACATGTCGTGTTTGGTGTCAAACATCTTGGAATACTACCCCCGCCAGTTCTGGCAGTGAGGGTAGCATTCCACCCTTCTAGAGGAGAGACATGTACACACCGGCCTAACCGGTAACTTCTTTCCAGAGCCCTGGCATCACAAGATGGATGCCACCAGTCACAGACACTGGGCTGCCCTCCTGCTGATGACCGAAACTCACAGTGGAGGAAGCCCAACAATAGATATCCTATCACAAGGGGGTGTGACCACCTCCCAGACAGGGTTTAGTGTATTGGGGCTAGGTGGGTGCACTCTTAGAGTGCTTTGAAGTCCTGCACTGGGGGAGCAGAAGGCTCCTCCGTGCATACCCCAGTTCAAACCGGCTCAGGGGCTACCTGCCCCTGCTCTGGCGCGAAACTGGACAAAGGGAAGTGGGTGTAGCCACCCACTCCCCTGACCCTCCCATAGGTGGGGTCATAGAGCTAGTCCTTCCCTTCTTTTTAGGATAAGAGGGGGAACCTGTGCATTGCAACCCAGATCTCCCTGGACGACGCTCTACAGAAGAATCCTGGACCTTCGACGTTCCACTACCTTTGGAAGACTGAAGAATCTCCCTTGGAGTCAAGGAGTGACTCCCCTGCTTGGCAGGCACCAAAAACTACAACGACGGTCGCAAACTACGCCGCTCCCGCCGGAGCCCGAAGTCCCTGCAGCCCAAGAAGAGGATTTTCTGACTTCTCCAAGGCCATCGTGAGTCCCCAGCGAAGCTGAGGCAAGTGGACCCCACGAGCGACGAGGAACCGCAGCCCCTGGGTACCGTGCACTATTGTCAAGTGCAACCCCTTCACGATGTTCTACAAACTTGCGCTTTGGACTACATGTGGTCCCCGCCTCTAGCAGAGATTCCTCCCGAATTCAGAGTCCTACACTGTCCTGAGTGACCGTGGGCCCCTGTTGAGTGGATCCTCCTGAGGCGTCTTTGCGATCCCTTGCCAGCCGGCTTGTGGGTCCCCAGAAGACTTTCCAACAAAACCAAAGGGCTCCCCTGGTTGCTCCAGGCCTGCCCTGACCTACCCTTGCTGGGTAAGTCCCCCAGACCTTGCTGGTCTGCACCATTGACTTTTCCTCATCACCACAAGACTTGCTGCTACCAAAGCTTGTTGGCTCCAATCGAGTCGCCGACACCTCAGTAAGCAGCAGACGTCATGGTACACACCGAATCCAGCTCCTGGTCATCATCAACACTGCCTGGACCACGTGGTCGAAGAGTCAAAACACCCGTGAACGACCCGAAGCTGTCGACGACGGTGGGCATTCATCTTCCTTGCCCAGAGTCACTGCCAAGTGACTGTGAACACTGTCCCCTCTGCTTTCAGGTCTTCCTCCTTCCAAATCCAGGCTTGGATTCCAACGGACACTTCTTCTGTCGTCGCAAGCAGCAAGTCTTCACTGGCTCCCATTGAAAACGACGCCGCGACCCGACACCAAAGGACACCTATGCACCAGGCTCCCCTGGTTGAGGTAACTTCAGCACTACTAGTGCTCCTGTGGGTGTGGGCCCTAGAACTACTTACCCTGTAAGTGGCTTGCTTGTAGCTACCCTAGAAGTGCCCTAAAACTCCTATTTCCCCCGTGCGATTACCGCACTGGCTCGTACAGGGCTTGCGTCTGTGTTAGACACATCGCGTCCAACTCCCTTGTAACTCTATCAGTATCCGCGTCCTTCGACTCGTACTGACCGATCGGTGTGTTCGCCTCGAACACGCCAGGGACCTGTAACATTGATAACTCAATCGCGTTCTCTCGCATAGACTCGTACAGGACTCGCACCAGTGTCTGAACACCGCGTCCGTCCCCTGTGGGTCTCCTACAACTACCTGGGGTGGTTCTCTGGGGTCCCTCGATTCTAAATGCTCTAGACCACGGTCTAGCCAAGATAAGATTGTGATATTTACTTGTGCTAACTTATTTTGATAAAACATTGACTTGTACATATGTTCCTGGCTTCTAATCTCATAAAGAGATTAGTAGAGAGTTGTTTATTAATAAATACATATATATTTGATATATATACCTGTGTGGTGTCTTTTCATTTGGTGATTCAAGAGATTGTGTGGTAAAACAAGCTGCTTTACATTCCTCCAAGACTTAGCCTGAAGGCTGCTCTCCACAGCTACCACTAGGATAGCTTTCTATAAAGGTTGTCTTAAACCTACCTACCATAAGAGTCGAATTGGACTGGTGCAAGGTGTCCACTTTAATTAGTGAACAGCATATACCAGGCCAACTTCTCACACAAGAGAAATGCAGAAAGAGGCAAGAGAGGCACAGAAAGAACCAAGAGTGGTTTGTGCACCATTAGTACTAATTTAACACCCACATTTAGCAATAAGAAACAGGTGACCATTCCAGGTTTGCAAAGGGCCTTCCACCACGCTGTAACACTTGTCGCTGCATTTATGGTAACTTTTGAGCTAGAAACAAGGTTTTTTTTGTTGAAATCTGCAGATTATGCAGCAGATGCTGGATTATGTGGCAAATGTGGCAAATGTCTAATTATGCGAAAATTGGTGCAGCCGAACAGTCGCATAATTCCAGTGGTCCTGCTCATTCCTCCGACTAGGTCCAGAAGTGCAGGTCCAGTGGTTCCTTCTTTTTTTGTCTCATTGAGTTTATAGTTTAGCTTCTATGGAAACAAGGAAGACTAAACCTGAGGTTACCACTCCACAACACAGACTACCATACCACATAATTACTCTCCATAACACATAATCCCACTCTACATAATTCCTATACTCTAAATACCACATACTTTCTATCCACATAATTTCACTGCACAACATACCACATAGTTCCACTACACACAACGTAAATCCACTCCACTCCAAAAAACATTAGTAACAAACTTTTACATTTACAACGCCAATAGCCCTAACTTTCACAAATGCAAGACCTATTACTCTGCAAACGCTTCTTTAACTAGTAGTCACGTTTATAGAGTGGTGGAGAAAGGGGGCTGGGCCTCTGACCAGCGCTCAGTAATTCTGCTGCATAGCACTTACAGGAGATACCAGGAGGGCTTCTCGGCACCCAAAGTCCCTCAGCAGTAAAGTCGACTTCATCACCCAACCAGTAGTGTGCTAGGAGGCGCATTTGCAGAGTGGTGGAGAAAGGGGGGCGTGGCCTCCAAAGACCTCTTAGCAATCTGACTGTGTTGGACTTACTGGAGGTAACAGGAGTGGTAGTTGGCCCCCAAGGACATCCTTGGGGGCCAATTACCCCTCCTATTACCTCCAGTAAGTCCCACACAGGAGGATTGCTAAGTTTTCATAGCAGGCCATGTCCATTTTGCCCACCACTCTGCAAACGTGCTCCCTGGCGTGCTCTTGGATTGGAATTGAAGTCCCCTTCACTGCTGGGGGTGCTTAGGGGCCAATTAGCCTACATGTTACCTCCAGTAAGCCCCACACAGTGGGATTACTGAGAGGTGGACACAGGCCATGCCCCCTTTCTCCACAACTCTGCAAATGTGCCTCCTAGCATGCTCTTGGTTGGGCGATGAAGCCCCTTGCCTCCTGAGGGTCCCTGGGGGCCAACTAGCCCTCCTCTTATCTCTAGTAAGCCCCACACAGCTGGATTGCTGAGAGTGGTCAGAGGCCACCCCCCCTTTTTACACCACTCTACAAATGCGCCTCCTGGCGCACTGCTGCTTGGGGGATGAAGTCCACTTTAGTCCTGAGGTCCTCAGGACACAAGAGGACCTCATCCCCCCACCAGCAGTGCGCCAAGAGGCGCGTTTGCAGGGTAATGTAAAAAGGGGAGTAGCCTCGGACCACCTCTCAGCAATCCCACTGTGTGGGGCTTACTGGAGGTACCTGGTTGGCTAGTTGGCCCCTAAGGACCCTTAGGATTCAAGGAGACTTAATCCCCCAACCCAGATCGTGCCAGGAGGCGCGATTGCAGAGTGGTGCAGGGAAGGCCTCCAGCGAGATGCCCGCTTCTCTTTTGTCTTCTTTTTGGAAGGGGGCTGTGTGGCCCCCTTAGTTTAATACTTTTTGGGCTCTGGTGGACTCAATCCCCCAGGGTCTGAGGCATTTACATATTTTTTTTTTACAAAAAACAGGAAGGGGGCCGCGTGGCCCCCCTCCCGAGGCCAATTTCGGCCCATCCCCCGGGGCATGGCCACTTCTATATTTTTTTCAAATACCTAGATTTAAAGGAGGGGGCTGCATGGCCCCCCTCCTGAGGCCATATTCAGTCCCTGGGAACCCATCCGCCGGGGCTTTGCCTCTTTTTTTTTTATTATATTTTTTTTATTTCAAGGGAGGATGGCTGCATGGCCCCACTTCCCTGGGCCACTTTTGGCCCCGGCGACCCCATCCCCCGGGGCCTGGTCTTACGTCGGGGATCGTGGGGGGAGCCCCAATGCCCCCGCGGTCCCTGCCAGCTCCCCTCCTCCTGCGGGAGCCGGCATTGCTTTTGGACAAAGGAAGCTGCTAACATGCAGCTCCCTTTGCCCAAAAGCAAATCTGCTTCGCTTCATGGAAGCAAGAGCAGTTTTCCTGCTCTCGCTTCCATGAAGCGAAGCAGAAGCTTGCTATGGCAGGGCGGGAGCAGTGCTCCCGCCTGCCATAGCAAACTGGATTGTCCCGGGGGTGGGCACCCCGGGACATTGCTGGAGCCGGCTACATAATTATGTATTGCCCCCGGGACGTGGCCCACTCGGGGCTTAAAACAAACGAACGAAGCGCTGGAGCCCACACTTAGTTTTTTTTTTTTTTTTTTCTGCCGGATTCACGGACCCTATGAGAATCCCACCGAAATTGTTTTTAAAATAATGCTTATTTTGGCCCTGGTGGTCCCTGTGGGACCCCCTGAGCAGGCCTAGGGGGTCAGGGTGTTTCTACCCTGCCCCCTTTTCTTATTTATTTTGTTTTTTTCTTGTGACTCAGGTCAACCGGGCCACAAGATGGCTGCCAACACTTCTTGGTTTAGAATCACCTGCTTATGAAAAAAAGTAAGACCTAAAGTTTCTACAATCTCTTCCACAGGTCTTACAAACAGATTCAAAAGGGTTGGACTTAGGGTGTAACCTTGAGACACCCCAGAAGCTAAAGGGTAAGGCTTTGACCGATGTTGATGCGTGTGAACCGGTAAAATGTGGTCTTGCAGGAAAGATCTCAACCATGACAGGGCAGTACCCTGCACCCCCAATTCCCTTAATCTTTGGAGAAAGAGTGTTGTGGTTTACCGTATTAAAAGCGGCACTGAGATCTAAGAGAATCAGCGCAACAGAACCACCATTATCTAACTGATGCCTCAGATATTCGGTGACACCGAGATGGGCTGATTCTGTGCTATGGCCAACTCTAAAAACTGACGGTGAGGGGGTGAAGTTGGCAATTTAGTTCAGTGTATGATGTAAGCTGATTATTTACATGTTTTTCTAACACTTTGGCCAGAGTAGGTGTTGGACCTGTCATCCTTAGGGTGGTCTTCCCCCAACGTTTTGCCTGCTTACCTCCACAGTCTGCTGTATCTTTTCGTTGGCCTTAGAACTCTGAACACTTTGCCACTGCTAATCAATGCTAAAGTGCATGTGCTTCTCCCCTAAACATGTTGACATTGGTGTATACCTGATTGGCATATTTAGTTTACCTGTAAGTCACTAGTAAAATGGTACACCATGTATCCAGGGCTTGTAATGTAAATACTACTAGTGGTCCTGCAGCACTGGTTGTGCCACCCACACAAATAGCCTTTCAAACCTGTCTCAGGCCTGCCATTGCAGGGCCTGTGTGTGCAGTTTACTGCCACTTTGACCTGGCATTTAAAACCACTTGCCAAGCATTAAACTCCCTTTTTATTACACATAAGTCACCTCTAAGTTAAGCCCTAAGTGACCCTACTGGCAGGGTGCTGTGTAGTTAAAAAGCAGGCCATGTATTTTTAAGTTTTACATGTCCTGGCAGTGACAAACAGCTAAATTCATTTTTCACTGCTGTGAGGCCAACTCTTTCCATAAGCTAGCATTGGGCATTCTTTAAAACACCTTTTAAGCTGTAATTCCTGACTGGAAAGGAGTTAATACTTCATGTTTAATATCTTTGGAATGGTAATGATAAACCCTCTTTAATGGTAAAGTTGGATGTGACATTACCATTTTAGAAATGAAGCTATCTACTTGGACTAATTATTTTATCTGCAAGATCATCAATCTCTGTCATTTATGTACTTGTGAATATTGTTTTATACCCTTTGAATTTAGTTATTTAATCATATAAATTTCTACAAAAAAGTATACACCCGTTGCTGATTGTTTTTTTGACGTATTCATTTTTTAACTTTTTTAATTGATTTATATAATTTATATATTTGAGGCCACAAATCTGAGCACTCATAATTGATACATTTTTGCTTTACTATTTTCAAATAAAATCCCGTGTAGGCATCTTTACCTGACAAAATCTTTTTTTTACCCAAGCCCTCAAGGGTATATTGGGTGGCCCAATTAATATATCACTTTTAGAAAGTGGACATTTCTCTGCTCTTACTGCTCTGTGTGCCTTGCAGCCTCTCTCTAATACACGTCTGGGCTGGGTGACAGCTAGACTTTGTACATTCCCTCTAGACAGCCACAACACAGGAAGAGCTAGGTGTGACAGGAGATTCATCTGCATACTGATAGCCTTCCTGGGAAGCAAGGGGGAGAGGTGGCTCAGACTTACATCTGAATAAGTTGTGTCCTGCCCTCACACAAAGGGCTGATTTCCCCTCTAATGGTATTCTGGAGCCAGGGATGGGCTTTAAGGGATCCTTGTGCATGTCAGACAGTTCCTTTAAAGTAACCCCTTACATCAAAGGCACTTATGGGTATAAGTACTAGGGCTCTGGCCCTACCAAATCAATACACTACTGGACCTGGGAAGAACTCTGCTGGAGTAAAGGCTGCTGCGCTGTAAGGATTGCCACTTTGCTGTGACTGACTGTTGTGAGGAACTGCTTCTCTGCTTTGCTGAGCTGCCCTGCTGCCTGCTGATCTATGCCCTGCTGAGGACAAGGACCGAACCCAGAGTGACTTCAAAGGCTTGCTGGCTTGTCTCCTGTCTTCTGAAGTCCCGGGTCCATAGAGGACTTCACGCCTTCCCTGACGTTGCTGCAGGACTCTACATTCTGTGACTCTTGCTGAGGGCAGCCCAACGCTGTCTGATCTGCAGCAGGGGCTCTACAATGGTCCAGCACTTTCCTTGTGGACCTGCACCATTTTGCAATGTCACTCAGCGCCGATCGAAACCCCAGTGCCTGTTACTACCAAGACACCGCCGCGCTGAGGGAAACCCTTTCAGCGCGACATCGCCATTTTTCCGTGGTAACAGGAGGCACCTCAGTGCCTACTCGTCAGTTCCACCCATGTGCGCAGAACCAATGCTACGTGCCGGCAGGTCACCTGTGCCCGAGGGAAATTGCAGCAGTTGTGTGCCTTACGGAGCCTCCAGAGATCGTCCCGTATGGTCTGTCACCGCACCTCCTTCCCGCCTTCTTGTCTGGGAGCCCCAGTGGCACAGGCCCTGATCCATGAGGCCATCAATCCAGCGGTTCCTGAAATAAGGTACTGTGTGCTTGAGCCGGACCCGTGAGGTCTTCTTAATCAAGCCATGCGCTTACAAATGGCCGCGAGTAACCCAGCTCCCCTGTACCGAGGAACCTGTAGCGCGCTGTCCCACTGCACCTCTGGTTGAAATATTGTTTTTGGCCACAATACAGCAAGGAAACAACTACCAATTTTCCCTACTATGCTTTGTGTCAATTCTCGCGGCCCCCTTCCCGTTTTTAAGAAAAAAATGGGTCAGGCCCTGGGGGATGGGGTCCAAAAAATATTAAGAGAAGGGGGCAGCACAGCCCCCCTTCTAACAACAACAAAAAAGAAAAGAAAAGCTGCATCTCGCTGCACCTCTCTGCAAACGCGCCTCCTGGCGCGTTTTGGGTTGGGGGATGAAGTCCCCTAGAATCTTATGGGTTCTTAGGGGCCAACTAGCCCACCAGGTACCTCCAGTAAGCCCCACACAGTGGGATTGCTGAGAGGTGGTCTGAGGCCACGCCCCTTTTTGCACCACTCTGCAAACACGCCTCTTGGCGGATTGGTGGTAGGGCGATGAGGTCCTCTTGTGTCCTGACCTCAGGACTAAAGTGGACTTCATCCCCCGAGCAGCAGTGCGCCAGAAACCTCATTTGCAGAGTGGTGTAAAAAGGGGCGTGGCCTTTGACCACTCTCAGCAATCCAGCTGTATGGGGCTTACTAGAGGTAACAGAGGGCTAGGTGGCCCCCAGGGACCCTCAGGAGGCAAGGGTACTTCATCCCCCAACCAAGAGCGCACCAGGAAGCGCGTTTGCAGAGTGGTGGAGAAAGGGGGTGTGGCCTGTGTCCACCTCTCAGCAATCCCACTGTGTGGGGCTTACTGGAGGTAAGAGGTAGGCTAGTTGGCCCCTAAGGACTTCCAGCAGTGAAGGGGACTTCAATCCCCATCCAAGAGCATGCCGAGGAGCGTGTTTGCAGACTGGTGGGCAAAGGAGACGTGGCCTGCTATGAGAAGTTAGCAATCCTGCTGTGTGGGACTTACTGGAGGTAATAGGAGGGGTAGTTGCTTCTTTCTGCACTTCTCTTGCCTCTTTCTGCACCCCTGTTGCTCATTCTGCACTTCCCATGCTTCTTTCTGCACCTGTCTTGCTTCTTTCTGCACCCCTGTTGTCTCTTTCTGCACTCGTCTTCCCTCTTTCTGCACCTCTCTTGCCTCTTTCTGCACCTCACTTGCCTCTTTCTGCACTTCTCTTGCTTCTTTCTACACCTCTGTTACTTCTTTCAGCAATTCGCTTGCCTCTTTCTGCACTTCTCTTGCCTGTTTCTGCACCTCTCTTGCCTCTTTCTGCACTTCACTTGCTTCTTTCTGCACCCCCTCTTGCCTCTTTCTGCACCCCTCTTCCCCCTTTGTGCAACTCTCTTGCTTCTTTCTACACCTCTCTTCCCTCTTTCTGCACCACTCTTGCCTCTTTCTGTACCTCTGTTGCTTCTTTCTGCAGTTCTCCTGCCTCTTTCCGCACCCTTCATGCTTCTTTAGGCACCTCTGTTGCTTCTTTCTGCACTTCTCTCCCTTCTTTCTGCACCCTGCGTGCCTCTTTTTACACCCTTGTTCCCTTTTCCTGCACGTCTCTTGGTTCTTTCTGCACTGCTTTTGCCTTTTTCTGCACCCCTCTTGCCTCCTTCTGTACCTCTGTTGTTTTTTTACTGTACTGCTCTTGCTTCTTTCTGCACCTCTCTTGCAAATTTCTGCACCCCTCTTGCCTCCTTCTGCACCTCTGTTGGTTCTTTCTGCACTGCTCTTGTTTCTTTCTGCACCTCTTTTGCCTGTTTCTGCAACTCTCTTCCCCGTTTCTGCACCTCTCTTGCCTCTGTCTGCACCCCTCTTGCCTCTTTCTGCACTCCTGTTCCTTCTTTCTGCACTTCTCTTCTTCTTTCTGCACCCCTCTTGCCTCTTTCTGCACCTCTGTTGCTTCTTTCTGCACTTCTCTTGCTTCTTTCTGCACCTCTCTTGCTTCTTTCTGCACCCCTCGTGCCTCTGTGTGCACCTCTCTTGCCTCTTTTTGCACCCCTCTTGCCTCTTTCTGCACCTCTTTTGCTTTTTTCTGCACTTCTCTTGCCTCTTTCTGCACCCCTCTTGCCTCTTTCTGCACCTCTGTTAGTTCTTTCTGTACCTCTCTTGCCTCTGTGTGCACCCCTGTTCCCTCTTTCTGCACCTCATTTGCCTGTTTCTGCAACTCTCTTGCCTCTTTCTACACTTTTCTTGCCTCTTTCTGCACCTCTGTTGCTTCCTTCTGCACTTCTCTTGCCTCTTTCTGCACCCCTCTTGCCTCTTTCTGCACCTCTGCTGGTTCTTTCTGCACTGCTCTTGCTTCTATCTACTACTCTCTTGCACATTTCTACACCCCTCTTGCCTCTTTCTGCACCTCTGTTGGTTCTTTCTGTATCACTCTTGCCTCTGTGTGCACCCCTGTTCCCTCTTTGTGCACCTCATTTGCCCGTTTCTGCAACTCTCTTGCCTCTTTCTACACTTTTCTTGCCTCTTTCTGCACCTCTGTTGCTTCCTTCTGCACTTCTCTTGCCTCTTTCTGCACCCCTCTTGCCTCTTTCTGCACCTCTGCTGGTTCTTTCTGCACTGCTCTTGCTTCTATCTACTACTCTCTTGCACATTTCTACACCCCTCTTGCCTCTTTCTGCACCTCTGTTGGTTCTTTCTGTATCACTCTTGCCTCTGTGTGCACCCCTGTTCCCTCTTTGTGCACCTCATTTGCCTGTTTCTGCAAGTCTCTTGCCTCTTCCTACACTTTTCTTGCCTCTTTCTGCACCTCTGTTGCTTCCGTCTGCACTTTTCTTGCCTCTTTCTGCACCCCTCTTGCCTCTTTCTCCACCTCTGTTGCAAAAATTCTGCACGTCTCTTGCTTCTTTCTACACCTCTCTTGCTTCTTTCTGCACCCCTTGTGCCTCTTTCTACACCCTTCTTCCCTTTTCCTGCACGTCTCTTGGTTCTTTCTGCACTGCTCTTGCCTCTTTCTGCACCCCTCTTGCCTCTTTCTGCACCTCTTTTGCTTCTTTCTGCACTTCTCTTGCCTCTTTCTGCACCCCTCTTGCCTCTTTCTGCACCTCTGTTGGTTCTTTCTGCACTGCTCTTGCTTCTTTCTGCACCTCTGTTGCTTCTTTCTGCACTTCTCTTGCTTCTTTCTACACCTCTCTTGCTTCTTTCTGCACCTCGCTTGCCTCTTTCTGCACACACAGGGCTACTTTTAAACTGACCTCAGGCTCAGCAGTGCACACATGCAAGTGCAGAAAAGGGCTGCTGGCCTCTAAACTGCCATGCCCTATTATATGCTAGGGACTTAGAGGTAGTTTTAATCTCCCTGCCCTATTATGCACTAGGGCCTTACAGGGGAGGTCACACCAATCACAGGGGTACCCCAACCCATAGTGTACCCTAGTGTATGTAGGTGTTTTCACTATATTCTAAGTGTCTTTCAGCATAGCACTGGCTCCAGGCCTGGTTACGCAGAGCCCAGGGTCAGTCAGAGTCAGTTACCACCATTACCAGTCATCAAAAAGTTGGGGGGGTGCCCAGGGCACAGGATGACTTTGCAACAAGGCCTCTGTCTGCACCTCTGTTGGTTCTTTCTGCACATCTCTTGCTTCTTTCTGCATCTTTCTTCCTCTTTCTGGACTTCTGTTGCCTCTTTCTGCATTTCTCTTGCTTCTTTCTGCGCCTTTCTTCCTCTTTCTGCACATGTCCTACCTATGTAGGCATAGTTAGAAATTATCATTTGAAAAACCTTAGAAATTCACTGAAAAAACCATAGGTTTCAGGGATGTTATAGTTAGAAATTAGCATTAAAAAACCTTTGAAATTCACAAAAAAAAACATAGGTTTCAGGGACGTCATAGTTAGAAATTAACATTTAAAAAACCTTAGAAATTCACTGGAAAAAACACAGGTTTCAGGGACGTTATAGTTAGTTAGACATTTCACTCGTACAAAACCAGAGAAATTCGGCCGTTATAGTTAGTTGAGCTAACTATAACTCGCGCCCCCACAATGCACTGCTGACGACGTCACATATTACATCATTCATGACATGGTCAGTGACATCACTGACCGCCACCTCCCTGGGGCTTAGTTTATTATGCATGGGGGCACGTGGCCCCCCTGCAGCCCCGGGGACCGCCACCTCCTTGGGCTTGAAAAAAAATGCGTGGGGGGCTTCATCCCCACCCACGCTGCCCCGTGGACTGCCACCTCCCCGGGGCTTTAATATATATGAGGCAGGGGAGCCTTGCGGGCCCCGCCAAGCCTCTGGGACCGCCACCTCCCCGGGGCTTTCATTAATTATAGGCGGGGGGCCTCATGGGCCCCCTAAGCCCCGGGGACCACCACCTCCCCGGGGCTTTCATTAACTATAGGTGGGGGGTCTCGCAGGCCCCCTAAGCCCCGGGGACCACCCCCTCCCCGGGGCTTCCTTCATTATTGGGGGGGCCTCGCAGGACCCCCCAAGCCCAGGGGGACCACCACCTCCCTGGGGCTATGCAAATGTAGGGAGGGGGGCCATGCAGCCCCCCTCCTGGAGCTCTAGATGGCCCTGGGGACCGCCATCCCCCAGGGCCGGCTCCTGCAATCTCCCGGGGTGCCCACCCCGGAACATTGCCGTTTGCTAAGGCAGGGCCGGAGCATGGCTCCCGTCCTGTCATAGCAAACACTGCTTTGCTTCTTGGAAGCGAGAGCAGGAAACCTGCTCTTGCTTCCAAGAAGCAAAGCAGAATTGCTTTTGGGCAAGGGAGCTGCATGTTAGCAGCTCCCCTTGCCCAAAAGCAATGACGGCTCCCGCAGGAGGTGGGGAGCCGGCAGGGACCGTGGGGGCATTGGGGCTCCCCCCACAGTCTCCAACTTGAGGGCGGGCCCGGGGGATGGGGTCCCCAGGGCCAGAAGTGGCCCTGGAGGGGGCCAATCACCACCCCTACACTTTAATTATTTTTTTTAAATGGAAGGCCGGCCCGGGGGATGGGGTCCCCGGGGCCATAATTGGCCTCAGGAGAGGGGCCACGTGGCCCCCCTCTTCAAAATAAAAAAAAAAGAAATGGCTGGCCAGGCCCTGGGGGATGGGGTCCCCAGGGCCACAAAAAATAGTAAAAGATGGGGGGCCACTCAGCCCCCCTTCTAACAAAACAAAAAAAAGAAAAGCTGGCATCTCGCCGGAGGCTCCGCCCCCTTCCACCATCACTCTGCTAACGCACCTCCGGGCATGTTCTAAGTTGGGGGCTTAAGTCCCCTTGAATCCTTAGGGTCCTTGGGGGCCAACTAGCCCACCAGGTACCTCCAGTAAGCGCCACACATTGGGATTGCTGAGAGGTGGTCTGAGGCCACGCCCCTTTTTACATCACTCTGCAAACGCACCTCTTGGCGCACTGATGGTGGGGCGATGAGGTCCTCTTGTGTCCTGAGGACCTCAGGACTAAAGTGGACTTCATCCCCTGAGCAGCAGTGCGCCAGGAGGCGCGTTTGCAGAGTGGTGTAAAAAGGGGGCGTAACCTTGGACCACCTCTCAGCAATCCAGCTGTGTGGGGCTTACTAGAGGTAACAGGAGGGCTAGTTGGCCCCCAGGGACCCTCAGGAGGCAAGGGGACTTCATCCCCAACCAAGAGCGCACCAGGAGGCGCGTTTGCAGAGTGGTGGAGAAAGGGGGCGTGGCCTGTGTCCACCTCTCAGCAATCCCACTGTGTGGGGCTTGCTGGAGGTAAGAGGTAGGCTAGTTGGCCCCTAAGGACCCCTAGCAGCGAAGGGGACTTCAATCCACATCCAAGAGTGCGCCTGGGAGCGTGTTTGCAGAGTGTTGGGCAAAAGGGGCATGGCATGCTATGAGAAGTTAGAAATCCTGCTGTGTGGGACTTACTGGAGGTAATAGGATGGGTAGTTGGCCCCCAATGATGTCCTTGGGGGCCAAATTCCCCTCTTGTTACCTCCAGTAAGTCCCACACAGTGGGATTGCTAAGACGTCTTTGGAGGCCACGCCCCACTTTCTCCACCACCCTGCAAACATGCCTCCTGGCAAACTACGGAATGGGGGATGAAGTCCACTTTACTCCTGAGGGACTTTTGGGGCCAAGAAGCCCTCCTGGTACCTCCTGTAAGTCCTATGCAGCGGAATTCCTGAGCGCTGGTCGGAGGCCCAGCACCCTTTCTCCACCACTCTGCAAACGCGACTACTAGTTAAAGAAGCATTTGCAATGTAATAGGTTTTGCATTTGCGAGAGTTAGAGCTATTGGCGTTGTAAATGTAAAAGTTTTTTACTAATGTTTTTGGAGTGGAGTGGATGACGTTGTGTGTAGTGGAATTATGTGGGATGTTGTGCTGTGAAATTATGTGGATAGAAAGTATGTGGTATTTACTGTATAGGAATTATGTAGAGTGGGATTATGTGTTATGGAGAGTAATTAAGTGGTATGGTAGTCTGTGTTGTGGAGTGGTAACCTGAGGTTTAGTCTTCCTCGTTTCCATAGAAGCTCAACTATGAACTCAGGGAGACAAAAAAAAAGAAGGAATCACTGAGGAGCACTTGTTGACCTAGTCAGAGGTATGAGCAGGGCCACTGGAATTATGCAACTGCTTGGCTGCATCTACTTTTGCACAATTATACATTTTACGCATTAGCCACACAATCCATCATCTGCTCCCTAATCTGCAGATTTGAACAAAAAAAGTTCAGCTCAAACGTTACCAAAAATGCAGCGACAAGTGTTACAGCGTGGTGGAAGGGCATTTGCAAACCTAGAATGGTCACCTCTTAATTATTGCTAAATGTGGGTGTTAAATTGGTACTAATGGTGTGCAAGCCACTCTTGCTTCTTTCTGCGCCTCTCTTGCCTCTTTCTGCATTTCTGTTGCTTCTTTCTGCACATTTCTTTTTTTCTGCACTTCTCTTGCCTCTTTCTGCACATCTCTTCTACTTTCTGCACCTCTCTTGCCTCTTTCTGCACCCTTCTTCCCTCTTTCTGCACCTCTCTTGCCTCTTTCTGCACCCCTCTTACCTCTTTCTGCACCCCTTTTGCTTCTTTCTGCACCAAGTTCCTTCTTTCTGCACTTCTTTTGTTTCTTTCTGCACCTCTTGCTTCTTTCTGCAACCCTCTTGCCTCTTTCTCCACCCCTCTTCCCCCTTTCTGCATATCTGTTGCTTCTTTCTGCACTTCTCTTGCCTCTTTCTCTACCCCTCTTCCCTCTTTCTGCACTTATGTTGCTTCTTTCTGCACTTATCCTGCTTCTTTCTTCACCTCACTTGCCTGTTTCTGCAACTCTCTTGCCTCTTTCTGCAACTCTCTTGCCTCCTTCTGCACTTCTGTTGCCTCTTTCAACACTTCTCTTGCCTGTTTCTGCACCTCTCTTGCCTCTTTCTGCACCTCTCTTGCCTCTATCTGCACCTCACTTGCTTCTTTCTGCACCCCTTTTGCCTGTTTCTACACCCCTCTTCCCTCTGTGTGCAACTCTCTTGCCTCTTTCTACACCTCTCGTCCCTCTTTCTGCACCACTCTTGTCTCTTTCTGTACCTCTGTTGCTTCTTTCTGCACCTCTCTTGTCTTTCTGCACCCTTAGTGCCTCTTTCAGCATCTCTGTTGCTTCTTTCTGCAGTTCTCTTCATTCTTTCTGCACCCCTCCTGCCTCTTTCTGTACCCCTCTTGCCTCTTTGTGCCCCTCTCTTACCCCTTTCTGCACTCCACTTGCCTGTTTTTGCACCTCTGTTGGTTCTTTCTGCACCTCTTTTGCTTCGTTCTGCACTTCACTTGCTTCTTTCTGTACCCATCTTGCCTCTTTCTGCACCTCTGTTGGTTCTTTCTGCACTGCTCTTGCTTCTTTCTGAACCTCTCTTCCAAATTTCTGCATCCCTCTTGCCTTTTTCTGCACCCCTCTTCCCTCTTTCTGCACCTCTCTTGCCTCAGTCTGCCCACCTGTTCCCTCTTTCTGCACACCTTTTGCCTGTTTCTGCAACTCTCTTGCCTCTTTCTGCAGTTCTCTTGCCTCCTTCTGCACCTCACTTGCCTCTTTTTGCACCTTCGTTGGTTCTTTTGCACTGCTCTTGCTTCTTTCTGCACCTCTCTTGCAAATTTCTGCACCACTCTTGCCTCTTTCTGCACCCCTCTTACCTGTTTCTGCACCTCTCTTGCCTCTGTCTGCACCCCTGTTCCCTCTTTCTGTATCTCTGTTGTTTCTTACTGCATTGCTCTTGTTTCTTTCTGTACCTCTTTTGCAAATTTCTGCACCCCTCGTGCTTCTTTGTGCACCTCTCTTGCCTCCTTCTGCAACTCTCTTGCCTCTTTCTGCAGTTCTCTTGCCTCCTTCTGCACCTCTGTTGCTTCTTTCTGCACTTCTCTTGCCTCTTTCTGCACCCCTGTTGCTTCATTCTGCACTTCCCATTCTTCTTTCTGCACATGTCTTGCTTCTTTCTGCACCCCTGTTGTCTCTTTCTACACTCACCTTCCCTCTTTCTGCACCTTTCTTGCCTCTTTTGCATCTCACTTGCCTCTTTCTGCACCTCTCTTTGCTCTTTCTGCAGTTCTCTTTCCCCTTTCTGCACCTCTTTTGCTCCTTTCTGCACTTCTGTTGGCTCTTTCTGCACCCCTCTTGCATGTTTCTGTACCTCCCTTGGCTCTTTCTGGACGTCTCTTGCCTCTTTCTGCACTTCTTTTGCTTCTTTCTACACCTCTGTGGCTTCTTCAGCAATTCTCTTGCCTCTATCTGCACTTCTCTTGCCTGTTTCTGCACCTCCCTTGCCTCTTTCTGCACCTCTATTGCTTCTTTCTGCACTTCTCTTTCTTCTTTCTGCACCCCTCGTGCCTCTTTCTGAACCATTCTTCTCTTTTCCTGCACATCTCTTGCTTCTTTCTCACCCCTCTTGCCTCTTTCTGCACCCCTCTTACCTGTTTCTGCACCTCTCTTGCCTCTGTCTGCACGCCTGTTCCCTCTTTCTGTACCTCTTTTGCCTGTTTCTGCAACTCTCTTGCCTCTTTCTGCAGTTCTCTTGCCTGCTTCTGCACCTCTGTTGCTTCTTTCTGCACTTCTCTTGCCTCTTTCTGCACCCGTTGCTTCATTCTGCACTTCTCATGCTTCTTTCTGCACATGTCTTTCTTCTTTCTGCACCCCTCGTGCCCCTTTCTGCACACTTCTTCCCTTTTCCTGCACGTCTCTTGGTTCTTTCTGCACTGCTCCTGCCTCTTTATGCACCTCTTTTGCTTCATTCTGCACTTCTCTTGCCTCTTTCTGCACCCCTCTTGCCTCTTTCTGCAGCTCTGTTGCTTCTTTCTGCACTTCTCTTGCTTCTTTCTATACCTCTCTGTAGGAGAGTAGGATCTGCCTCTTATGTTGCCCCCACTTTTTTCTGATGTTTACACTGGTTTCTGGCTATAGTCAGGCTGGGACCCTGCCAATCAGGGCCCCAGCCTCTCTGTTCTCTCTAAACGACTTGGAGTGCACTCTAGGTGCACTAGTGATTGGATACTGTGGTACCTTATGAGTCCCTAGTATATGGTACCTTAGGTACCAAGGGCATAGGTACTTCACAGGCCTACCAGGGGCTGAAGCATGTATTATGCCACCCCTGGGAAGCAGACTAAATCTGACACCACAGGCCTGCTACTGCAGCCTGGGTGAGGAAGTGCTAGCACTCCTCACTGAGATATAGGTCCCCTATATCTCTCCTGCACACACATTGAGACTTGTCAGTCACCCCTAAGGCAGGCCCTATCAATCCTGAGGGCAGGGTGCTTAGTTCCTATGTGAGAGGGTGCCTCTCCCTGAGCAGGGCCCCTCTGCAGCTCTCAGAGTCTATTCTCTGGGGCTGTTTGTGAATGCGGTCAAACCATATACCCTTACGTGCATTATATCCTCGCGGTAAATGCTAACTTTGGAATGGCTGCATCAAAACATGTCGTGTTTGGTGTCAAACACTTTGGAATCATACCCCCACACCAGTAACTGGTGTGGGAGTATGATCCCACCCTTCTAGAGGGATAGACATGTACCTACTGTGGAAATGCGGTAGAATCCTAAAGAGCCCTGGCATCACAAAATGGATGCCACCAGTCACAGACACTGGGCTGCCCTCCTGCTGAGGACCGACCCTCGCAGTGGAGGAGGCCCAACAATAGATATCCTGTCCCAAGGGGGTGTGACCACCTCCCAGACAGGGTTTAATGTATTGGGGCTGGGTGGGTGCACTCCTAGAGTGCTTTGAAGTCCTGCACTGGGGGAGCAGAAGGCTCCTCTGTGCATATGCCAGTTCAAACCGGCTCAGGGGCTACCTGCCCCTGCTCTGGCGTGAAACTGGACAAAGGGAAGTGGGTGTAGCCACCCACTCCCCTGACCCTCCCATAGGTGGGGTCATAGAGCTAATCCCTCCCTTTCTTTTAGTATAAGAGGGGGAACCTGTGCATTGCAACCCAGATCTCCCTGGACGATGCTCTTAAGAAGAATCCTGGACCTTCGACGTTCCACTACCTCTGGAAGTCTGAAGAATCTCCCTTGGAGTGAAGGAGTGACTCCCCTGCTTGGCAGGCACCAAAAACTACAACAACAGTCGCAAACTATGCCGCTCCCGCTAGATCCCGAAGTCCCTGCAGCCCAGGAAGAGGATTTCCTGACTACTCCAAGGCCATTGTGAGTCCCCAGTGAAGCTGAGGCAAGTGGACCCCACGAGCGACGAGGAACCGCAGCCCCTGGGTACCGTGCACTATTGTCAAGTGTAACCCCTTCCCGACATTCTACAAACTTGTGTTTTGGACCACGTGTGGTCCCAGCCTCCAGCAGAAATCCCTCCCAAAATCAGAGGCCTACACCACCCTGAGTGACCGTGGGCCCCTGTTGAGTAAATACTCCTGAGGCGTCTTCGCGATCCCTTGCCAGCAGGCTTGTGGGTCCCCAGAAGACTTTCCAAAGAAACCAAAGGGCTCCCCTGATTGCTCCAGGCCTGCCCTGACCTACCCTCGCTGGGTAAGTTCCTCAGACCTTGCTGGTATGCAACATTGACTTTTCCTTTCCACCACAAGACTTGCTGCTACCAAGGCTTGTTGGCTCCAATCGGGTCGCCGACACCGCAGTCAGCTGCAGACCTTGTGGGACACGCTGAATCCAGCTCCTGGCTGTCCTCGATGCCTCCTGATCCTCGTGGTTGAAGAGTCAAGACACCAGTGAACGACCTGAATCTGTCGACGACGGTGGGCATTCATCTTCCTTGCCCCGGGTCACTGCCAAGAGCCCTTGAACCCTGTCCCCTCTGCTTTCAGGTCTTCCTCCTCCTGAATCCAGGCTTGGATTCCAACGGACACTTCTTCTGTTGCCACAAGCAGCAAGTCTTCACTGGCTCCCATTGAAAACGACGCTGCGACCCGACACCAAAGGACACCTATGCACCAGGCTCACCTGGGTGAGGTAACTTTAGCATTACGGTGCTCCCGTGGGTGTGGGCCCTAGAACTACTTACCCTGTAAGTGGCTTGCTTGTAGCTTCCCTAGAAGTGCCCTAAAACTCTTGTTTTCTAAGTGCGACAATTGCACTGACTCGTACAGGGTTCGCGTCTGTGTTAGACACATCGCGTTCATCTCTCTTGTAATTCTATCTGTAATCGTGTCCTTCGACTCGTACGGAGTCCGATCGGTGTTCGCCTCGAACATACAAGGGGCCTGTAACATTGAACTCTCCATTGCGCTGACTCGTACAAGGTTCGCGTCTGTGTTAGACACAGCGCGTCCATCTCCCTTGCAACTCTATCTGTAACCGCATCCTTCGACTCGTACGAGGACCGATCAGTGTGTTCGCCTCAAACTTGCAAGGGACCTTTAACATTGAAATCCCAATCGCGTCTGTTCGCATAGACTCCGACAGGACTCGCACCGGTGCCTGAACACCGCGTCCGTCCCCTGTGGTTCTCCTACAACTACCTGGGGTGGTTCTAGGGGGTCCCTCGATTCTATATGCCCTAGACCTAGGTCTAGCCAAACTAAGATTGTGATATTGGGTTGTGCTAACTTATTTGAGATAACTTTGCATCGTACATATGTTCCTGACTTCTAATCTCATAAAGAGATTAGTAGAGAGTTGTTTATTAATAAATAATATATATTTGATATATATACCTGTGTGGTGTCTTTTCATTTGGTGATTCAAGAGATTGTGTGGGAAAACAAGCTGCTTTACATTCCTCCAAGACTTAGCCTGAAGGCTGCTCTCCACAGCTACCACTAGGATAGCTTTCTATAAAGGTTGTCTTAAACCTACCTACCATAAGAGTCGAATTGTTCTGGTGCAAGGTGTCCACTTTAACTTGTGAACAGCATATACCAGGCCAACTTCTCACATTGGTGGCAGCGTGTGGGATTCCAGCTTGCTATTGTTTTACCAGAAAATCTCTATTTGAATTACTAACTGAAAACCACTATAGGTACTCAAGGTACATATAAAGTCAAGCTTAGTATCAATAAGTTCTACTGAACTTAGAGCTGTGTGCCAAGGGATAGCACACTCTTTCCACAGCTCAAGCTAGGATCAGTAGGCCACAAACTAGTGTAGGTAGTACAACACTGCACAACACTAGAATGTCCTTAAGGGATGGACCCAGTGGATCCACCCAGCTTCAGTATAAGGACATGACTTTCTTTGACTTGAAAGCCATGTGTGCTGAGAGGCACCTGAAGATAGGACAGAGTCCCTCCACACTACACCTGATAGATCTGCTGACAGCAGATGATCTGAGATTAGCTCTAGGAGCTAATGGGTCTGAATCAGGGGGTGGGTCAATTACAGTGTCTGGGTCAGATGATGAACATCAAGTTGACCAGGACTCTGTGATTGAAGGGCCAGGCCCAAAGGGGTCTGAAAAGGACAGAGGAATTCTCCCTAAGAGAACTGACACAGTGGAGGAGAGGCATAGGTCCCCTTCTAGGGACTCTGACCGCTCCTATCACTCTGGCAGAGAATTTGTCCAGCAGAGGAACTCCTACTTCCCAAGAAGAGAGACCTCCTCTGAAAGACTGTGCAAACTGCTGCAGTATGAGGAAGCAAGATATGCCCTCAAAACCAAGCAGTTGGCATTAGATAGAGAAGCCTTTGAGCTCCAGAGAGCTTCTAGAAGAGAGGGGTTAGAACCCCCTGGTGGCAGCAACAGTGTCCTTAGAGGCAGAGAATATATTCCAGACCATAGGAACCTGAGCAAGGTTGTTCCTCCCTACCAGAGTGGGGATGATATCCATAAGTGGATAACTGCTATGGAAAGGGCCTGTAGAGTACAACAGGTCCCCCAAAAGCAGTGGGCAGCAATCTTGTGGCTCTCCTTTTCAGATAAAGGTAGAGACAAGCTCCTCACTGTTAGAGAAGAGGATGCTGATGACTATGAAGTCCTGAAGAGTGCACAGATAGATGGGTTTGGCTTAACCACTGAGCAGTACAGGTTGAAGTTCAGAGACACCCAGAAGGCACAGACTCAGGACTGGACTGACTTTGTAGATTGTGCAACCAAGGCTCTGGAGGGTTGGCTGGTTGGCAGTAGGGTTACTGATTTCAAGGGATTGTATAATCTAATGATGAGAGAACAGATCCTTAATAATTGCCAGAACCAGTTGTTGCATCAATACCTGGTGGACTCAGATCTGACCTCTCCCCAAGAATTGGGAAAGAAGGCAGACAAGTGGGTCAGAACCAGGGTGAGGCAGAAAACCCAGAACCAAGGGGGTGACACAAAGAAGCAGGATTCTAAGGGCTCTGAGAAAAGTGGGGATAAGTCAAAAGACCAGAAGTCTTCACAAGGGCCCCAAAAGTCTGCATCTGGTGGGGAGTCACAATCCAACAAGGGAAAAGACCAAAAGAAGCCCTGGTGCAAATTCTGTAAACAGAAAGGGCACTGGACTTCTGATTGTAACAAGTCCAAAGACCAAACCACCACCACTCCTGCCCCTAAGGCAACTGTTCCCCCTAGTTCAGCTACTGGTGGAGGTGGTACTCAGAATAAGGGTGTAGTAGGGTTGACCCTGGGTTCTGAAGTGGACTCTGACCTAGTCAGAGTAACCACACAGGCCATGCTGATTTGTGATGGAGACATTGACATGTCCTTCCTAGTAAGCCCCAGTAATCTGGGCAAATACAAACAGCAGCCTGTAATAAATGGCAAGGAGGCTTTGGCATTTAGGGACACAGGTGCTAGTGTCACCATGGTGGCAGAGGATCTTGTGGACCCTGGACAGATCATCCTGGGTGAAATGTACCAGGTGACCAATGCAAGCAATGCCAGGACCAACCATAGTCTGGCAGTTGTGAATTTCTCCTGGGGAGGGGTAACTGGCCTCAAGAAGGTTGTAGTCAGTGCAGACCTCCCTGTAGAATGTCTATTGGGCAATGATCTAGAGACTTCAGCCTGGTCTGAAGTAGAGTTATGGACTCATGCTGAGATGTTGGGCATCCCAGCAGAGGTGTTTGCTGTGACCAGGTCACAGGCCAAAATGAATAACACTGAACCAGCTCTGGATCCTGAAACTATGGACCAGATGCTTCCCAAGAGGAGGAGCAGTAGGGTTAAGGCAGTGCCTTCCCCTCTGTCTCAGATCACTGATTCCCCTCCCCAGGGAGGAGGAGCAGATCCTGAAGAAGGAACTGCCCCAGAGGAACTTGAGCCTGATCAGGTTGAGTTCTTGGGGGCAGGGGGCCCTTCTAGGGAAGATCTGAGTAAGGAGCAACAGTGCTGCCCCTCTCTTGAACCCCTCAGACAGCAGGCTGCTGCTGAGGCTGCTGGGAGTGCTAGTGGGTCCCATAAAGTTTATTGGGATGAGGGACTCCTATATTCTGAAGGTAGAGATCCAGCCCCTGGAGCCACCAGGAGGTTGGTAATACCTCAGAAGTTTAGGGGGTTCCTCTTGACCCTAGCACATGATATCCCTTTGGCAGGTCACTTGGGCCAAAACAAGACCTGGGACAGGCTTGTTCCACATTTTCATTGGCCACATATGTCAGAGGACACAAAGGAGTTTTGTCGCTCCTGTGTCACGTGCCAAGCCAGTGGCAAGGCAGGTGGCACCACAAAGGACCCCCTGATACCACTACCTGTGGTGGGGGTACCCTTTGAAAGGGTAGGGATTGACATTGTTGGTCCCCTTGACCCTCAAACTGCTTCTGGGCACAGATTTATCCTGGTGGTAGTGGATCATGCCACTAGGTACCCAGAGGCAATTCCCTGAGGACCACCACAGCCCCTGTGGTGGCAAGAGCCCTCATTGGAGTTTTCTCCAGAGTGGGTTTCCCAAAGGAGGTCATCTCTGACAGAGGTACCAACTTCATGTCAGGATATCTGAAGGCAATGTGGAAGGAGTGTGGTGTAACTTATAAGTTCACCACCCCTATCACCCACAATGCAATGGGTTGGTTGAACGCTTCAACAAAACCCTTAAGGGAATGATTAAAGGACTCCCAGAGAAGCTTAGGCAGAAATGGGACCTTCTTCTTCCCTGCCTGTTGTTTGCATACAGAGAAGTTCCACAGAAGGGGTTGGCTACAGCCCATTTGAGCTTCTGTTTGGGCATCCTGTAAGAGGTCCATTATGTTTGGTAAAAGAGGGCTGGGAGTTACCTCTCAAGCCCCCAAACAGGATGTGATGGACTATGTACTTGGTCTCCGCTCCAGGATGGCTGAATACATGAAAAGGCAACCAAAAACCTGGAGGCCAGCCAAGAATTACAAAAAGCTTGGCATGACCAAAAGGCTGTGCTGACTGTATACCAGCCAGGACAGAAAGTGTGGGTGTTGGAGCCTGTGGCCCCAGCAGCCCTCCAAGACAAATGGAGTGGCCCCCATACAATAGTTGAGCAAAAGGGAGAAGTCACTTATCTGGTGAATCTTGGAACTCCCAGGAGCCCCCTGAGGGTGCTCCATGTCAACAGATTGAAACCATATGTTGACAGGGCTGACATGGGCTTGCTCATGGCAACTGATGAGGAACAGGAGGAGGAGAGTGACCCTCTCCCTGACCTGCTCTCACAGAACCCTGATGATGGGTCAGTAGATGATGTTGCTTTGGCAAGCAGCCTCACTGACCATCAGCAAACTGAGTGCAGACAAGTTCTGCAGCAGTACAGACATATGTTTAGCCTGACCCCTAGTCAGACTACCTGGTGCACCCATGAGGTGGACACTGGGGACAGTCTGCCTGTCAAGAGTAAAATCTACAGGCAACCTGACCGTGTCAGGGACTGTATCAGGACTGAAGTCCAGAAAATGTTGGAGTTAGGTGTGATTGAGCCTTCAGATAGCCCTTGGGCTAGCCCAGTAGTCCTAGTACCCAAGCCTCATACCCAGGGTGGTAAGAAAGAAATGAGGTTTTGTGTACACTACAGAGGCCTCAATGCAGTCACTAGGACTGATGCCTATCCCATACCAAGGGCAGATGAGCTGATTGATACTTTGGCCTCAGCCAAGTATCTAAGTACATTTGACCTAACAGCTGGCTACTGGCAGATCAGATTAGCTGATGATGCAAAAGCCAAAACAGCATTTTCGACCCCTGGTGGGCACTACCACTTTGTGGTGATGCCCTTTGGATTGAAAAATGCACCTGGCACTTTTCAGAGGTTGGTGAACAAAGTTCTGGCAGGGATGGAAACTTATTGCTCAGCTTATCTAGATAATATTGCTGTCTTTAGTTCCTCCTGGCAGGATCACCTGGTCCACCTCAGAAATGTTTTGGAGGCTCTGCAGAAAGCAGGCCTCACTATCAAGGCCACTAAGTGCCAGATAGGGCAGAGTCAGGTTGTGTACCTGGGCCACCTTGTGGGTGGAGGCCAGGTTCAGCCTTTACAGAGCAAAATCCAAACCATAATGGAATGGGTTGCTCCCACCACCCAGACACAGGTGAGAGCCTTCTTAGGCCTGACTGGGTACTATAGGAGGTTTGTGAAGGGATATGGATCTATAGTGACCCCCTTGAATGATCTAACCTCAAAGAAAATGCCAAAAAAGGTTCAGTGGACAGCTAGCTGTCAGAAGGCATTGAAGACCTAAAGCAGGCCATGTGCACTGCCCCCATCTTACAGAGTCCAGACTACACCAAAAGTTCATTGTCCAAACAGATGCTTCTGAGCTGGGTGTGGGAGCTGTACTGTCTCAACTGAATGATGAAGGTCAAGACCAGCCAGTAGCTTTCATTAGCAGAAGGCTGACCCCTAGAGAGAAACGTTGGTCAGCTATAGAGAGGAGGCCTTTGCTGTGGTGTGGGCCCTGAAGAAGCTGAGGCCATACCTGTTTGGCACTCACTTCATAGTTCAGACTGACCACAAGCCCCTCCTATGGCTTAAACAGATGAAAGGTGAAAACCCAAAACTTTTGAGGTGGTCCATTTCCCTACAGGGGATGGACTATACAGTGGAACATAGACCTGGGACCCAACGTGCCAATGCAGATGGACTCTCAAGGTATTTCCACTTAGAACCCGAAGACTCAACTGGTCAAGGTTAGTTTAGTGTCCCTGCGTTTGGGGGGGGGTTGTGTAGGAGAGTAGGATCTGCCTCTTATGTTGCCCCCACTTTTTTCTGATGTTTACACTGGTTTCTGGCTATAGTCAGGCTGGGACCCTGCCAATCAGGGCCCCAGCCTCTCTGTTCTCTCTAAACGACTTGGAGTGCACTCTAGGTGCACTAGTGATTGGATACTGTGGTACCTTATGAGTCCCTAGTATATGGTACCTTAGGTACCAAGGGCATAGGTACATCACAGGCCTACCAGGGGCTGAAGCATGTATTATGCCACCCCTGGGAAGCAGACTAAATCTGACACCACAGGCCTGCTACTGCAGCCTGGGTGAGGAAGTGCTAGCACTCCTCACTGAGATATAGGTCCCCTATATCTCTCCTGCACACACATTGAGACTTGTCAGTCACCCCTAAGGCAGACCCTATCAATCCTGAGGGCAGGGTGCTTAGTTCCTATGTGAGAGGGTGCCTCTGCCTGAGCAGGGCCCCTCTGCAGCTCTCAGAGTCTATTCTCTGGGGCTGTTTGTGAATGCGGTCAAACCATATACCCTTAAGTGCATTATATCCTCGCGGTAAATGCTAACTTTGGAATGGCTGCATCAAAACATGTCGTGTTTGGTGTCAAACACTTTGGAATCATACCCCACACCAGTAACTGGTGTGGGAGTATGATCCCACCCTTCTAGAGGGATAGACATGTACCTACTGTGGAAACGCGGTAGAATCCTAAAGAGCCCTGGCATCACAAAATGGATGCCACCAGTCACAGACACTGGGTTGCCCTCCTGCTGATGACCGACCCTCGCAGGGGAGGAGGCCCAACAATAGATATCCTGTCCCAAGGGGTGTGACCACCTCCCAGACAGGGTTTAGTGTATTGGGGCTGGGTGGGTGGGTGCACTCCTAGAGTGCTTTGAAGTCCTGCACTGGGGGAGCAGAAGGCTCCTCTGTGCATATGCCAGTTCAAACCGGCTCAGGGGCTACCTGCCCCTGCTCTGGCGCGAAACTGGACAAAGGGAAGTGGGTGTAGCCACCCACTCCCCTGACCCTCCCATAGGTGGGGTCATAGAGCTAGTCCCTCCCTTTCTTTTAGTATAAGAGGGGGAACCTGTGCATTGCAACCCAGATCTCCCTGGATGACGCTCTTAAGAAGAATCCTGGACCTTCGACATTCCACTACCTCTGGAAGACTGAAGAATCTCCCTTGGAGTCAAGGAGTGACTCCCCTGTTTGGCAGGCACCAAAAACTACAATGACAGTCACAAACTATGCCGCTCCCGCTGGAGCCCGAAGTCCCTGCAGCCCAGGAAGAGGATTTCCTGACTACACCAAGGCCATTGTGAGTCCCCAGCGAAGCTGAGGCAAGTGGACCCCACGAGCGACGAGGAACCGCAGCCCCTGGGTACCGTGCACTATTGTCAAGTGCAACCCCTTCACGACGTTCTACGAACTTGTGTTTTGGACCACGTGTGGTCCCAGCCTCCATCAGAGATCCCTCCCAAAATCAGAGGCCTACACCGTCCTGAATGACCATGGGCCCCTGTTAAGTGAATCCTCCTGAGGCGTCTTCGCGATCCCTTGCCAGCCGGCTTGTGGGTCCCCAGAAGACTTTCCAAAGAAACCAAAGGGCTCCCCTGGTTGCTCCAGGTCTGCCCTGACCTACCCTCACTGAGTAAGTTCCTCAGACCTTGCTGGTCTGCCCCATTGACTTTTCCTTTCCACCACAAGACTTGCTGCTACCAAGGCTTGTTGGCTCCAATCAGGTCGCTGACACTGTAGTCAGCTGCAGACCTCGTGGTACGCACAGAATCCAGCTCCTGGCCATCCTCGACGCCTCCTGGACCTCGTGGTCGAAGAGTCAAGACACCAGTGAATGACCTGAATCTGTCGACGACGGTGGGCATTCATCTTCCTTGCCCCGGGTCACTGCCAAGTGCCCTTGAACACTGTCCCCTCTGCTTTCAGGTCTTCCTCCTCCTGAATCCAGGCTTGGATTCCAATGGACACTTCTTCTTTCGCCGCCAGCAGCAAGTCTTCACTGGCTCCCATTGAAAACGACGCCGCGACCCGACACCAAAGGACACCTATGCACCAGGCTCCCCTGGGTGAGGTAACTTTAGCATTACGGTGCTCCCGTGGGTGTGGGCCCTAGAACTACTTACCCTGTAAGAGGCTTGCTTGTAGCTTCCCTATAAGTGCCCTAAAACTCTTGTTTTCTAAGTGCGACAATTGCGCTGACTCGTACAGGGTTCGCGTCTGTGTTAGACACATCGCGTCCATCTCCCTTGTAATTCTATATGTAATCGTGTCCTTTGACTCGTACGGAGTCCGATCGGTGTTCGCCTCGAACACACAAGGGGCCTGTAACATTGAACTCTCCATTGCGCTGAGTCGTACAAGGTTCGCGTCTGTGTTAGACACAGCGCGTCCATCTCCCTTGCAACTCTATCTGTAACCGCGTCCTTCGACTCGTACGAGGACCGATCGGTGTGTTCGCCTCGAACACGCAAGGGACCTTTAACATTGAAATCCCAATCGCGTCTGTTCGCATAGACTCCGACAGGACTCGCACTGGTGCCTGAACACCGCGTCCGTCCCCTGTGGGTCTCCTACAACTACCTGGGGTGGTTCTAGGGGGTCCCTCGATTCTATATGCCCTAGACCTAGGTCTAGCCAAACTAAGATTGTGATATTGGGTTGTGCTAACTTATTTGAGATAACTTTGCATCGTACATATGTTCCTGACTTCTAATCTCATAAAGAGATTAGTAGAGAGTTGTTTATTAATAAATACATATATATTTGATATATATACCTGTGTGGTGTCTTTTCATTTGGTGATTCAAGAGATTGTGTGGTAAAACAAGCTGCTTTACATTCCTCCAAGAATTAGCCTGAAGGCTGCTCTCCACAGCTACCACTAGGATAGCTTTCTATAAAGGTTGTCTTAAACCTTCCTACCATAAGAGTCGAATTGTTCTGGTGCAAGGTGTCCACTTTAACTAGTGAACAGCATATACCAGGCCAACTTCTCACATTGGTGGCAGCGTGTGGGATTCCAGCTTGCTATTGTTTTACCAGAAAATTTCTATTTGAATTACTAACTGAAAACCACTATAGGTACTGAAGGTACATATAAAGTCAAGCTTAGTATCAATAAGTTCTACTGAACTTAGAGCTGTGTGCCAAGGGATAGCACACCCTTTCCACAGCTCAAGCTAGGATCAGTAGGCCACAAACTAGTGTAGGTAGTACAACACTGCACAACACTAGAATGTCCTTAAGGGATGGACCCAGTGGATCCACCCAGCTTCAGTATAAGGACATGACTTTCTTTGACTTGAAAGCCATGTGTGCTGAGAGGCACCTGAAGATAGGACAGAGTCCCTCCACACTACACCTGATAGATCTGCTGACAGCAGATGATCTGAGATTAGCTCTAGGAGCTAATGGGTCTGAATCAGGGGGTGGGTCAATTGCAGTGTCTGGGTCAGATGATGAACATCAAGTTGACCAGGACTCTGTGATTGAAGGGCCAGGCCCAAAGGGGTCTGAAAAGGACAGAGGAATTCTCCCTAAGATAACTGACACAGTGGAGGAGAGGCATAGGTCCCCTTCTAGGGACTCTGACCGCTCCTATCACTCTGGCAGAGAATTTGTCCAGCACAGGAACTCCTACTTCCCAAGAAGAGAGACCTCCTCTGAAAGACTGTGCAAACTGCTGCAGTATGAGGAAGCAAGATATGCCCTCAAAACCAAGCAGTTGGCATTAGATAGAGAAGCCTTTGAGCTCCAGAGAGCTTCTAGAAGAGAGGGGTTAGAACCCCCTGGTGGCAGCAACAGTGTCCTTAGAGGCAGAGAATATATTCCAGACCATAGGAACCTGAGCAAGGTTGTTCCTCCCTACCAGAGTGGGGATGATATCCATAAGTGGATAACTGCTATGGAAAGGGCCTGTAGAGTACAACAGGTCCCCCAAAAGCAGTGGGCAGCAATCTTGTGGCTCCCCTTTTCAGATAAAGGTAGAGACAAGCTCCTCACTGTTAGAGAAGAGGATGCTGATGACAATGAAGTCCTGAAGAGTGCACTGATAGATGGGTTTGGCTTAACCACTGAGCAGTACAGGTTGAAGTTCAGAGACACCCAGAAGGCACAGACTCAGGACTGGACTGACTTTGTAGATTGTGCAACCAAGGCTCTGGAGGGTTGGCTGGTTGGCAGTAGGGTTACTGATTTCAAGGGATTGTATAATCTAATGATGAGAGAACAGATCCTTAATAATTGCCAGAACCAGTTGTTGCATCAATACCTGGTGGACTCAGATCTGACCTCTCCCCGAGAATTGGGAAAGAAGGCAGACAAGTGGGCCAGAACCAGGGTGAGGCAGAAAACCCAGAACCAAGGGGGTGACACAAAGAAGCAGGATTCTAAGGGCTCTGAGAAAAGTGGGGATAAGTCAAAAGACCAGAAGTCTTCACAAGGGCCCCAAAAGTCTGCATCTGGTGGGGAGTCACAATCCAACAAGGGAAAAGGCCAAAAGAAGCCCTGGTGCAAATTCTGTAAACAGAAAGGGCACTGGACTTCTGATTGTAACAAGTCCAAAGACCAAACCACCACCACTCCTGCCCCTAAGGCAACTGTTCCCCCTAGTTCAGCTACTGGTGGAGGTGGTACTCAGAATAAGGGTGTAGTAGGGTTGACCCTGGGTTCTGAAGTGGACTCTGACCTAGTCAGAGTAACCACACAGGCCATGCTGATTTGTGATGGAGACATTGACATGTCCTTCCTAGTAAGCCCCAGTAATCTGGGCAAATACAAACAGCAGCCTGTAATAAATGGCAAGGAGGCTTTGGCATTTAGGGACACAGGTGCTAGTGTCACCATGGTGGCAGAGGATCTTGTGGACCCTGGACAGATCATCCTGGGTGAAATGTACCAGGTGACCAATGCAAGCAATGCCAGGACCAACCATAGTCTGGCAGTTGTGAATTTCTCCTGGGGAGGGGTAACTGGCCTCAAGAAGGTTGTAGTCAGTGCAGACCTCCCTGTAGAATGTCTATTGGGCAATGATCTAGAGACTTCAGCCTGGTCTGAAGTAGAGTTATGGACTCATGCTGAGATGTTGGGCATCCCTGCAGAGGTGTTTGCTGTGACCAGGTCACAGGCCAAAATGCATAACACTGAACCAGCTCTGGATCCTGAAACTATGGACCAGATGCTTCCCAAGAGGAGGAGCAGTAGGGTTAAGGCAGTGCCTTCCCCTCTGTCTCAGATCACTGATTCCCCTCCCCAGGGAGGAGGAGCAGATCCTGAAGAAGGAACTGCCCCAGAGGAACTTGAGCCTGATCAGGTTGAGTTTTTGGGGGCAGGGGGCCCTTCTAGGGAAGATCTGAGTAAGGAGCAACAGTGCTGCCCCTCTCTTGAACCCCTCAGACAGCAGGCTGCTGCTGAGGCTGCTGGGAGTGCTAGTGGGTCCCATAAAGTTTATTGGGATGAGGGACTCCTATATTCTGAAGGTAGAGATCCAGCCCCTGGAGCCACCAGGAGGTTGGTAATACCTCAGAAGTTTAGGGGGTTCCTCTTGACCCTATCACATGATATCCCTTTGGCAGGTCACTTGGGCCAAAACAAGACCTGGGACAGGCTTGTTCCACATTTTCATTGGCCACATATGTCAGAGGACACAAAGGAGTTTTGTCGCTCCTGTGTCACGTGCCAAGCCAGTGGCAAGGCAGGTGGCACCACAAAGGCCCCCCTGATACCACTACCTGTGGTGGGGGTACCCTTTGAAAGGGTAGGGATTGACATTGTTGGTCCCCTTGACCCTCAAACTGCATCTGGGCACAGATTTATCCTGGTGGTAGTGGATCATGCCACCAGGTACCCAGAGGCAATTCCCTTGAGGACCACCACAGCCCCTGTGGTGGCAAGAGCCCTCATTGGAGTTTTCTCCAGAGTGGGTTTCCCAAAGGAGGTCATCTCTGACAGAGGTACCAACTTCATGTCAGGATATCTGAAGGCAATGTGGAAGGAGTGTGGTGTAACTTATAAGTTCACCACCCCCTATCACCCACAATGCAATGGGTTGGTTGAACGCTTCAACAAAACCCTTAAGGGAATGATTAAAGGACTCCCAGAGAAGCTTAGGTGGAAATGGGACCTTCTTCTTCCCTGCCTGTTGTTTGCATACAGAGAAGTTCCACAGAAGGGGGTTGGCTACAGCCCATTTGAGCTTCTGTTTGGGCATCCTGTAAGAGGTCCATTATGTTTGTTAAAAGAGGGCTGGGAGTTACCTCTCAAGCCCCCCAAACAGGATGTGATGGACTATGTACTTGGTCTCCGCTCCAGGATGGCTGAATACATGAAAAAGGCAACCAAAAACCTGGAGGCCAGCCAAGAATTACAAAAAGCTTGGCATGACCAAAAGGCTGTGCTGACTGTATACCAGCCAGGACAGAAAGTATGGGTGTTGGAGCCTGTGGCCCCAGCAGCCCTCCAAGACAAATGGAGTGGCCCCCATACAATAGTTGAGCAAAAGGGAGAAGTCACCTATCTGGTGAATCTTGGAACTCCCAGGAGCCCCCTGAGGGTGCTCCATGTCAACAGATTGAAACCATATGTTGACAGGGCTGACATGGGCTTGCTCATGGCAACTGATGAGGAACAGGAGGAGGAGAGTGACCCTCTCCCTGACCTGCTCTCACAGAACCCTGATGATGGGTCTGTAGATGGTGTTGCTTTGGCAAGCAGCCTCACTGACCATCAGCAAACTGAGTGCAGACAAGTTCTGCAGCAGTACAGACATATGTTTAGCCTGACCCCTAGTCAGACTACCTGGTGCACCCATGAGGTGGACACTGGGGACAGTCTGCCTGTCAAGAGTAAAATCTACAGGCAACCTGACCGTGTCAGGGACTGTATCAGGACTGAAGTCCAGAAAATGTTGGAGTTAGGTGTGATTGAGCCTTCAGATAGCCCCTGGGCTAGCCCAGTAGTCCTACGACCCAAGCCTCATACCCAGGGTGGTAAGAAAGAAATGAGGTTTTGTGTACACTACAGAGGCCTCAATGCAGTCACTAGGACTGATGCCTATCCCATACCAAGGGCAGATGAGCTGATTGATACTTTGGCCTCAGCCAAGTATCTAAGTACATTTGACCTAACAGCTGGCTACTGGCAGATCAGATTAGCTGATGATGCAAAAGCCAAAACAGCATTTTCGACCCCTGGTGGGCACTACCACTTTGTGGTGATGCCCTTTGGATTGAAAAATGCACCTGGCACTTTTCAGAGGTTGGTGAACAAAGTTCTGGCAGGGATGGAAACTTATTGCTCAGCTTATCTAGATGATATTGCTGTCTTTAGTTCCTCCTGGCAGGATCACCTGGTCCACCTCAGAAATGTTTTGGAGGCTCTGCAGAAAGCAGGCCTCACTATCAAGGCCACTAAGTGCCAGATAGGGCAGAGTCAGGTTGTGTACCTGGGCCACCTTGTGGGTGGAGGCCAGGTTCAGCCTTTACAGAGCAAAATCCAAACCATAATGGAATGGGTTGCTCCCACCACCCAGACACAGGTGAGAGCCTTCTTAGGCCTGACTGGGTACTATAGGAGGTTTGTGAAGGGATATGGATCTATAGTGACCCCCTTGAATGATCTAACCTCAAAGAAAATGCCAAAAAAGGTTCAGTGGACAGCTAGCTGTCAGAAGGCATTTGAAGATCTAAAGCAGGCCATGTGCACTGCCCCCATCTTACAGAGTCCAGACTACACCAAAAAGTTCATTGTCCAAACAGATGCTTCTGAGCTGGGTGTGGGAGCTGTACTGTCTCAACTGAATGATGAAGGTCAAGACCAGCCAGTAGCTTACATTAGCAGAAGGCTGACCCCTAGAGAGAAACGTTGGTCAGCTATAGAGAGGAGGCCTTTGCTGTGGTGTGGGCCCTGAAGAAGCTGAGGCCATACCTGTTTGGCACTCACTTCATAGTTCAGACTGACCACAAGCCCCTCCTATGGCTTAAACAGATGAAAGGTGAAAACCCAAAACTTTTGAGGTGGTCCATTTCCCTAAAGGGGATGGACTATACAGTGGAACATAGACCTGGGACCCAACATGCCAATGCAGATGGACTCTCAAGGCATTTCCACTTAGAGCACGAAGACTCAACTGGTCAAGGTTAGTTCAGTGTCCCTGCGTTTGGGGGGGTGGGGGTTGTGTAGGAGAGTAGGATCTGCCTCTTATGTTGCCCCCACTTTTTTCTGATGTTTACACTGGTTTCTGGCTATAGTCAGGCTGGGACCCTGCCAATCAGGGCCCCAGCCTCTCTGTTCTCTCTAAACGACTTGGAGTGCACTCTAGGTGCACTAGTGATTGGATACTGTGGTACCTTATGAGTCCCTAGTATATGGTACCTTAGGTACCCAGGGCATAGGTACTTCACAGTCCTACCAGGGGCTGAAGCATGTATTATGCCACCCCTGGGAAGTAGACTAAATCTGACACCACAGGTCTGCTACTGCAGCCTGGGTAAGGTGGTGCATGCACCCCTTACTGTGATATAGGCTACCTATATCACTACATAGATACACACATATAAACCTATAAGTCACTCCTATGGCAGGCCTTATCAATCCTGAAGGCAGAGTGCTTGGTTCCTATGTGAGAGGGTGCCCCTGCATGAGCAGAGCCCCTCTGCAGCATTCGGAGACCCTTCTCTGAGGCTGTTTGTAGTGCAGCCTGACCATATACTCTTAAGCGCATTATAACCTCGCGTTAAATGCTAACTTTGGGATGGCTGCACGGAAACATGTCGTGTTTGGTGTCAAACATCTTGGAATACTACCCCCCCGCCAGTTCTGGCGGCGGGGCTAGCATTCCACCCTTCTAGAGGGATAGACATGTACCTACTGTGGAAACGCGGTAGAATCCTGAAGAGCCCTGGCATCACAAAATGGATGCCACCAGTCACAGACACTGGGCTGCCCTCCTGCTGATGACCGAAACTCGCAGTGGAGGAAGCCCAACAATAGGTATCCTGTCACAGGAGGGTGTGACTACCTTCCAGACAGGGTTTATTGTATTGGGGCTGGGTGGGTGCACTCCTAGCGTGCTTTGAAATCCTGCACTGGGGGAGCAGAAGGCTCCTCTGTGCATATGCCAGTTCAAACCAGCTCAGGGGCTACCTGCCCCTACTCTGGCGTGAAACTGGACAAAGGGAAGTGGGTGTAGCCACCCACTCCCCTGACCCTCCCATAGGTGGGGTCATAGAGCTAGTCCCTCCCTTCCTTTTAGTATAAGAGGGGGAACCTGTGCATTGCAAACTAGATACCCCTGGACGACGCTCTAAAGAAGAATCCTGGACCTTCGACGTTCCACTACCTCTGGAAGACGGAAGAATCTCCCTTGGAGTCAAGGAGTGACTCCCCTGCTTGGCAGGCACCAAAAACTGAAACAACGGTCACAAACTACGCCGCTCCCACCGGAGCCCGAGGTCCCTGCAGCCCAAGACAAGGATTTCCTGACTTCTCCAAGGCCATCGTGAGTCCCTAGAGAAGCTGAGGCCAGTGGACCCCACGAGTGACGAGGAACCGCAGTCCCTGAGTACCGTGCACTATTGTCAGGTGTAACCCCTTCACGACCTTCTACGAACCTGTGCTTTGGAGTACGTATGTTCCCAGCCTCTAGCAGGAATCCCTCCGAAGATCAGAGGCCTACTCTGTCCCGAGTGACCGTGGGCCCCTGTTGAAGGAATCCTTCCGAGGCGTCTTCGCGATCCCTTGCCAACCAGCTTGTGGGTCCCCTGAAGACTTTTCTAAAGAACCAAAGGGCTCCCCTGGTTGCTCCAGGCCTGCCCTGACTTACCCTTGCTGGGTGAGTTCCCCAGACCTTGCTGGTCTGCACCATTGACTTTTTATGCTTTCCACAAGACTTGCTGCTACCAAGGCTTGTTGGCTCCAATCGGGTTGCCGACACCGCAGTCTGCTGCAGACTTCATGGGACACGCCGAATCCAGCTCCTGGTCATCGTCTACACCTCCTGGACCTCGTGGCCGAAGAGTCAAGACACCAAAGTACGACCTGAATCTGCCGACGACGGTGGGCATTCATCTTCCTTGCCCCGGGTCACTGCCCAGTGACTTTGAACACTGTCCCCTCTGCTTTCAGGTCTTCCTTCTTCCAAAACCAGGCTTGGATTCCACCGGACACTTCTTCGGACTTCACAAGAAGCAAGTCTTCATTGGCTCCCATTGAAAACGATGCCGCGACCCGACACCAAAGGACACCTATGCACCCGGCTTCCCTGGGTGAGGTAACTCCAGCACTACAGTGCTCCTGTGGGTGTTGGCCCTAGAACTACTTACCCTGTAAGTGACTTGCTTGTAGCTACTCCCGAAGTGCCCTTAAACTCTTAATTTCCAACCGCGACTTGCCCCATTGAAGTCTACGGCGATCCGCGCCGTGGGTCCTTTACTTACCTGCCTTGGGTGGTTTCGTCAGGCCCCAACCCTTCTGTAGGCCCTGGGCCTTGTCTCTTTGCAAGTCGTTGTTCTTAAGTCTCTTTTTTAGTATATGGTCTGGTACGCCCCTAGGGCCCCAGCCATATTTGTGCTTAATTTATTGTGAAACGTTGATTTATGCATATGTTCCTATCTTCTAATCTCACAAGAGATTAGTAGAGAGTTGTTTAGTAATAAATACATATATATTTGATATATATACCTGTGTGGTGTCTTTTCATTTGGTGATTCAAGAGATTGTGTGGTAAAACAAGCTGCTTTACATTCCTCCAAGACTTAGCCTGAAGGCTGCTCTCCACAGCTACCACTAGGATAGCTTTCTATAAAGGTTGTCTTAAACCTACCTACCATAAGAGTCGAATTGTACTGGTGCAAGGTGTCCACTTTAACTAGTGAACAGCATATACCAGGCCAACTTCTCACACTCTCTTGCTTTTTTCTGCACCCCTCGTGCCTCTTTCTGCACCCTTTTTCCCTTTTCCTGCACATCCCGTGGCTCTTTCTGCACTGCTCTTGCCTCTTTCTGCACCCCTATTTCCTCTTTCTGCACCACTGTTGCTTCTTTCTGCACTTCTCTTGCTTCTTTCTATACCTCTCTTGCTTCTTTCTGCACCCCTCGTGCCTCTTTCTGCACCCTTCTTCCCTTTTCCTGCACGTCTCTTGGTTCTTTCTGCACTGTTCTTGTCCCATTCTGCACGCCTGTTGCCTCTTTCTGCACCTCTTTTACTTCTTTCTTCACTTCTCTTGCCTCTTTGTGCACCCCTCTTGCCTCTTTCTGCATCCTCTGTGGGTTCTTTCTGCACTGCTCTTGCTTCTTTCTGCAACTCTTTTGTTTCTTTCTGCACTTCTATTGCTTCTTCCTACACCTCTCCTGCTTCTTTCTACACCCCACTTGCCTCTTTCTGCATCTCTTTTTTTCTTGTTTCTGCTCTTCTTTTGCCTCTTTTTGTACCCCTCTTGCCTCCTTCTGCACCTCTGTTGTTTCCTACTACACTGCTCTTGCTTCTTAATGCACCTCTCTTGCAAATTTCTGCACCCCTCTTGCCTCTTTCGGCACCCCTCTTCTCTCTTTCTGCACCCCTGTATCTTCTTTCTGCACCTCTTCTGCCTGTTTCTGCATCTCTGCTGCTTCTTTCTGTACTTCTCTTGCCTCTTTCTGCACCCTCTTCTGCACCTCTGTTGCTTCTTTCTGCACTTCTCTTGCCTCTTTCTGCACCCCTGTTGCTTCATTCTGCACTTCATATGCTTCTTTCTGCACATGTCTTGCTTCTTTCTGCACCCCTGTTCCCTCTTTCTGCACCTTTCTTGCCTCTTTCTGCACCTTTCTTGCCTCTTTCTGCATCTCACTTGCCTCTTTCTGCACCTCTCTTTCCTCTTTCTGCAGTTCTCTTGCCCCTTTCTGCACCTCTTTTGCTTCTTTCTGCACTTCTTTTGGCTCTTTCTGCACCCCTCTTGCCTGTTTTGGTACCTCCCTTGGCTTTTTTCTGGACCTCTCTTGCCTCTTTCTGCACTTCTCTTGCTTCTATCTACACCTCTGTGGCTTCTTCAGCAATTCTCTTGCCTCTTTCTTCACTTCTCTTGCCTGTTTCTGCACCTCTCTTGCCTCTTTCTGCACCTCTGTTGCTTCTTTCTGCACTTCTCTTCCTTCTTTCTGCACCCCTCGTGCCTCTTTCTGCACTCTTCTTCCCTTTTCCTGCACGTCTCTTGGGTCCTTCTGCACTGCTCTTGCCTCTTTCTGCACCCCTCTTGTCTCCTTCTGTATCTCTGTTGTTTCTTACTGCATTGCTCTTGCTTCTTTCTGTACCTCTCTTGCCTCTGTGTGCACCCCTGTTCCCTCTTTGTGCACCTCTTTTGCCTGTTTCTGCAACTCTCTTGCCTCTTTCTGCACCTCTGTTGCTTCCTTCTGCACTTCTCTTGCCTCTTTCTGCACCCCTCTTGCCTCTTTCTGCACCTCTGTTGCTTCTTTCTGCACTTCTCTTGTTTCTTTCTACACCTCTCTTGTTCTTTCTGCACCCCTCTTGCCTCCTTCTGTATCTCTGTTGTTTCTTACTGCATTGCTCTTGCTTCTTTCTGCACCTCTCTTGCAAATTTCTGCACACCTCGTGCCTCTTTGTGCACCTCTCTTGCCTCCTTCTGCTCCTCTCATGCCTCTTTCTGCACCCCTCTTGCCTCTTTCTGCACCTCTTTTGCTTTTTTCTGCACTTCTCTTGCCTCTTTCTGTACCCCTCTTGCCTCTTTCTGCACCTCTGTTGGTTCCTTCTGTACTGCTCTTGCTTTTATCTGCTACTCTCTTGCACATTTCTGCACCCCTCTTGCCTCTTTCTGCACCTCTGTTGGTCCATTCTGTACCTCTCTTGCCTCTGTGTGCACCCCTGTTCCCTCTTTGTGCACCTCTTTTGCCTGTTTCTGCAACTCTCTTGCCTCTTTCTGCACCTCTGTTGCTTCCTTCTGTACTTCTCTTGCCTCTTTCTCCACCCCTCTTGCCTCTTTCTGCACCTCTGTTGCTTCTTTCTACACTTCTCTTGTTTCTTTCTACACCTCTCTTGTTCTTTCTGCACACCTTGTGCCTCTTTCTGCACCCTTCTTCCCTTTTCCTGCACGTCTCTTGGTTCTTTCTGCACTGCTCTTGCCTCTTTCTGCACCCCTCTTGCCTCCTTCTGTATCTCTGTTGTTTCTTACTGCATTGCTCTTGCTTCTTTCTGCACCTCTCTTGCAAATTTCTGCACCCCTCGTGCCTCTTTGTGCACCTCTCTTGCCTTCTTCTGCTCCTCTCATGCCTCTTTCCGCACCCCTCTTGCCTCTTTCTGCACCTCTTTTGCGCTTTTCTGCACTTCTCTTGCCTCTTTGTGCACCCCTCTTGCCTCTTTCTGCACCTCTGTTGCTTCTTTCTGCACTTCTCTTGCTTCTTTCTACACCTCTCTTCCTTCTTTCTGCACCCCTCGTGCCTCTTTCTGCACCCTGTTGCCTATATCTGCACCTCTTTTGCTTCTTTCTTCACTTCTCTTGCCTCTTTGTGCACCCTTCTTGCCTCTTTCTGCATCCTCTGTTGGTTCTTTCTGTACTGTTCTTGCTTCTTTCTGCACCTCTGTTTCTTTCTGCACTTCTCTTGCTTCTTTCTACACCTCTCTTGCTTCTTTCTGTACCCCTCTTGCCTCCTTCTGCACCTCTGTTGTTTCTTACTGCACTGCTCTTGCTTCTTTCTGTACCTTTCTTGCCTCTTTCTGCACCCTCTTACCTCTTTCTGCACCCCTTTTGCCTCTTTCTGCAGCTATGTTCCTTCTTTCTGCACTTCTCTTGTTTCTTTCTACACCTTTCTTGCCTCTTTCTGCACCTCTCTTGCTTCTTTCTGCAAACCTCTTGCCTCTTTCTCCACCCCTCTTCCCCCTTTCTGCATGTCTGTTGCTTCTTTCTGCACTTCTCTTGCCTCTTTCTCTACCCCTCTTCCCTCTTTCTGCACTTCTGTTTGTTCTTTCTGCACTTATCTTGCTTCTTTCTTCACCTCACTTGCCTGTTTCTGCAACTCTCTTCCCTCTTTCTGAAACTCTCTTGCCTGTTTCCGCACCTCTCTTGCCTCTTTCTGCACCTCTCTTCCCTCTTTCTGCACCTCACTTGCTTCTTTCTGCACCCCTTTTGCCTGTTTCTGCACCCCTCTTCCCTCTTTGTGCAACTCTCTTGCCTCTTTCTACACCCCTCTTCCCTCTTTCTGCACCACTCTTGTCTCTTTCTGTACCTCTGTTGCTTCTTTCTGCACATCTCTTGTCTCTTTCTGCAGCCTTCATGCCTCTTTCAGCATCTTTGTTGCTTCTTTCTGCAGTTCTCTTCATTCTTTCTGCACCGCTCCTGCCTCTTTTATTACCCCTCTTGCCTCTTTGTGCCCCTCTCTTACCCCTTTTTGCACTCCACTTGCCTCTTTTTGCACCTCTGTTGGTTCTTTCTGCACTGCTCTTGCTTCTTTCTGAACCTCTCTTCCAAATTTCTGCATCCCTCTTGCCTTTTTCTGCACCCCTCTTCCCTCTTTATGCACCTCTCTTGCCTCAGTCTGCCTACCTGTTCCCTCTTTCTGCACACCTTTTGCCTGTTTCTGCAACTCTCTTGCCTCTTTCTGCAGTTCTCTTGCCTCCTTCTGCACCTCACTTGCCTCTTTTTGCACCTTTGTTGGTTCTTTTGCACTGCTCTTGCTTCTTTCTGCACCTCTCTTGCAAATTTCTGCACCACTCTTGCCTCTTTCTGCACCCCTCTTACCTGTTTCTGCACCTCTCTTGCCTCTGTCTGCACCCCTGTTCCCTCTTTCTGTATCTCTGTTGTTTCTTACTGCATTGCTCTTGTTTCTTTCTGTACCTCTTTTGCAAATTTCTGCACCCCTCGTGCTTCTTTGCGCACCTCTCTTGCCTCCTTCTGCAACTCTCTTGCCTCTTTCTGCAGTTCTCTTGCCTCCTTCTGCACCTCTGTTGCTTCTTTCTGCACTTCTCTTGCCTCTTTCTGCACCCCTGTTGCTTCATTCTGCACTTCCCATTCTTCTTTCTGCACATGTCTTGCTTCTTTCTGCACCCTTGTCTCTTTCTACACTCACCTTCCCTCTTTCTGCACCTTTCTTGCCTCTTTCTGCATCTCACTTGCCTCTTTCTGCACCTCTTTCCTCTTTCTGCAGTTCTCTTACCACTTTATGCACCTCTTTTGCTTCTTTCTGCACTTCTGTTGGCTCTTTCTGCACCCCTCTTGCCTGTTTACGTACCTCCCTTGGCTCTTTCTGGACCTCTCTTGCCTCTTTCTGCACCTCTGTTGTTTCTTACTACACTGCTCTTGCTTCTTAATGCACCTCTCTTGCAAATTTCTGCACCCCTCTTGCCTCTTTCGGCAACCCCTCTTCTCTCTTTCTGCACCCCTGTTTCCTCTTTCTGCACCTCTTCTGCCTGTTTCTGCATCTCTGCTGCTTCTTTCTGCACTTCTCTTGCCTCTTTCTGCACCCTCTTCCCTCTTTCTGCACCTCTGTTGCTTCTTTCTGCACTTCTCTTGCCTCTTTCTGCACCCCTGTTGCTTCATTCTGCACTTCCCATGCTTCTTTCTGCACATGTCTTGCTTCATTCTGCACCCCTGTTGTCTCTTTCTACACTCGTCTTCCCTCTTTCTGCACCTTTCTTGCCTCTTTCTGCATCTCACTTGCCTCTTTCTGCACCTCTTTCCCCTTTCTGCAGTTCTCTTACCACTTTCTGCACCTCTTTTGCTTCTTTCTGCACTTCTGTTGGCTCTTTCTGCACCCCTCTTGCCTGTTTACGTACCTCCCTTGGCTCTTTCTGGACCTCTCTTGCCTCTTTCTGCACTTCTCTTGCTTCTTTCTACACCTCTGTGGCTTCTTCAGCAATTCTCTTGCTTCTTTCTGCACTTCTCTTGCCTGTTTCTGCACCTCTCTTGCCTCTTTCTGCACCTCTGCTGCTTCTTTCTGCACTTCTCTTCCTTCTTTATGCACCCCTTGTGCCTCTTTCTGCACCCTTCTTCCCTTTTCCTGCACGTCTCTTGGTTCTTTCTGCACCTCTCTTGCAAATTTCTACACCCCTCTTGCTTCTTTCTGCACCCCTCTTACCTGTTTCTGCACCTCTCTTGCCTCTGTCTGCACCCCTGTTCCCTCTTTCTGTACCTCTTTTGCCTGTTTCTGCAACTTTGCTGCCTCTTTCTGCAGTTCTCTTGCCTCCTTCTGCACCTCTGTTGCTTCTTTCTGCACTTCTCTTGCCTCTTTCTGCACCCCTGTTGCTTCATTCTGCACTTCCCATGCTTCTTTCTGCACATGTCTTGCTTCTTTCTGCACCCCTGTTGTCTCTTTCTACACTCGTCTTCCCTGTTTCTGCACCTTTCTTGCCTCTTTCTGCATCTCACTTGCCTCTTTCTGCACCTCTCTTTCCTCTTTCTGCAGTTCTCTTGCCCCTTCCTGCACCTCTTTTGCTTCTTTCTGCACTTCTTTTGGCTCTTTCTGCACCCCTCTTGCCTGTTTTGGTACCTCCCTTGGCTTTTACTGGACCTCTCTTGCCTCTTTGTGCACTTCTCTTGCTTCTATCTACACCTCTGTGGCTTGTTCAGCAATTCTCTTGCCTCTTTCTGCACTTCTCTTGCCTGTTTCTGCACCTCTCTTGCCTCTTTCTGCACCTCTGTTGCTTCTTTCTGCACTTCTCTTCCTTCTTTCTGCACCCCTCGTGCCTCTTTCTGCACCCTTCTTCCCTTTTCCTGCACATCTCTTGGGTCCTTCTGCACTGTTCTTGCCTCTTTCTGCATCCCTCTTGCCTCCTTCTGTATCTCTGTTGTTTCTTACTGCATTGCTCTTGCTTCTTTCTGTACCTCTCTTGCCTCTGTGTGCACCCCTGTTCCCTCTTTGTGCACCTCTTTTGCCTGTTTCTGCAACTCTCTTGCCTCTTTCTGCACCTCTGTTGCTTCCTTCTGCACTTCTCTTGCCTCTTTCTGCACCCCTCTTGCCTCTTTCTGCACCTCTGTTGCTTCTTTCTGCACTTCTCTTGTTTCTTTCTACACCTCTCTTGTTCTTTCTGCACCCCTCTTGCCTCCTTCTGTATCTCTGTTGTTTCTTACTGCATTGCTCTTGCTTCTTTCTGCACCTCTCTTGCAAATTTCTGCACACCTCGTGCCTCTTTGTGCACCTCTCTTGCCTCCTTCTGCTCCTCTCATGCCTCTTTCTGCACCCCTCTTGCCTCTTTCTGCACCTCTTTTGCTTTTTTCTGCACTTCTCTTGCCTCTTTCTGCACCCCTCTTGCCTCTTTCTGCACCTCTGTTGGTTCCTTCTGTACAGCTCTTGCTTCTATCTGCTACTCTCTTGCACATTTCTGCACCCCTCTTGCCTCTTTCTGCACCTCTGTTGGTCCGTTCTGTACCTCTCTTGCCTCTGTGTGCACCCCTGTCGCCTCTTTGTGCACCTCTTTTGCCTGTTTCTGCAACTCTCTTGCCTCTTTCTGCACCTCTGTTGCTTCCTTCTGCACTTCTCTTGCCTCTTTCTCCACCCCTGTTGCCTCTTTCTGCACCTCTGTTGCTTCTTTCTACACTTCTCTTGTTTCTTTCTACACCTCTCTTGTTCTTTCTGCACCCCTTGTGCCTCTTTCTGCACCCTTCTTCCCTTTTCCTGCACGTCTCTTGGTTCTTTCTGCACTGCTCTTGCCTCTTTCTGCACCCCTCTTGCCTCCTTCTGTATCTCTGTTGTTTCTTACTGCATTGCTCTTGCTTCTTTCTGCACCTCTCTTGTAAATTTCTGCACCCCTCGTGCCTCTTTGTGCACCTCTCTTGCTTCCTTCTGCTCCTCTCATGCCTCTTTCTGCACCCCTCTTGCCTCTTTCTGCACCTCTTTTGCTTTTTTCTGCACTTCTCTTGCCTCTTTGTGCACCCCTTTTGCCTCTTTCTGTACCTCTGTTGCTTCTTTCTGCACTTCTCTTGCTTCTTTCTACACCTCTCTTCCTTCTTTCTGCACCCTACGTGCCTCTTTATGCACCCTTCTTCCCTTTTCCTGCACGTCTCTTGGTTCTTTCTGTACTGCTCCTGCCTATTTCTGCACCTCTTTTGCTTCATTCTGCACTTCTCTTGCCTCTTTCTGCACCCCTCTTGCCTCTTTCTGCAGCTCTGTTGCTTCTTTCTGCACTTCTCTTGCTTCTTTCTATACCTCTCTTGCTTTTTTCTGCACCCCTCGTGCCTCTTTCTGCACCCGTTTTCCCTTTTCCTGCATGTCCCTTTTTTCTTTCTGCCTTGCTCTTGCCTCTTTCTGCACCCCTCTTGCCTCTTTCTGCACCTCTGTTGCTTCTTTCTGCACTTCTAACTTTCTTTCTACACCTCTCTTGTTCTTTCTGCACCCCTCGTGCCTCTTTCTACACCCTTCTTCCCTTTTCCTGCACGTCTCTTGGTTCTTTCTGCACTGCTCCTGCCTCTTTCTGCACCTCTTTTGCTTCATTCTGCACTTCTCTGCCTCTTTCTGCACCCCTCTTGCCTCTTTCTGCAGCTCTGTTGCTTCTTTCTGCACTTCTCTTGCTTCTTTCTATACCTCTCTTGCTTTTTTCTGCACCCCTCGTGCCTCTTTCTGCACCCGTTTTCCCTTTTCCTGCACGTCCCTTTTTTCTTTCTGCACCGCTCTTGCCTCTTTCTGCACCACTCTTGCCTCTTTCTGCACCTCTGTTGCTTCTTTCTGCACTTCTCTTGCTTCTTTCTATACCTCTGTTGCTTCTTTCTGCACCCCTTGTGCCTCTTTCTGCACCCTTCTTTCCTGCACATCTCTTTGTTCTTTCTGCACTGCTCTTGTCCCATTCTGCACGCCTGTTGCCTCTTTCTGCACCTCTTTTGCTTCTTTCTTCACTTCTCTTGCCTCTTTGTGCACCCCTCTTGCCTCTTTCTGCATCCGCTGTTGGTTCTTTCTGCACTGCTCTTGCTTCTTTCTGCACCTCTGTTGTTTCTTTCTGTACTTCTATTGCTTCTTTCTACACCTCTCTTGCTTCTTTCTACACCCCACTTGCCTCTTTCTGCATCGCTTTTGGTTGTTTCTACTCTTCTTTTGCCTTTTTCTGTACCCCTCTTGCCTCCTTCTGCACCTCTGTTTCTTACTGCACTGCTCTTGCTTCTTAATGCACCTCTCTTGCAATTTTCTGCACCCCTCTTGCCTCTTTCGGCACCCCTGTTTCCTCTTTCTGCACCTCTTCTGCCTGTTTCTGCACCTCTGTTGCTTCTTTCTGTACTTCTCTTGCTTCTTTCTGCATCTATCTTGCTTCTTTATGCACCTGTCTTGCCTATTTATGCACCCTTCTTCCCTCTTTCTGCACCTCTCCTGCCTCTTTCTGCACCTCTCTTGCCTCTTTCTGCATCCCTCTTGCCTCTTTCTGCACCTCTCTTGCCTCCTTATGCTCCTCTCTTGCCTCTTTCTGCACCCCTCTTGCCTCTTTCTGCACCTCTGTTGGTTCTTTCTGTACTGCTCTTGCTTCTATCTGCTACTCTCTTTCACATTTCTGCACCCCTCTTGCCTCTTTCTGCACCTCTGTTGCTTCCTTCTGCACTTCTCTTTCCTCTTTCTCCACCCCTCTTGCCTCTTTCTACACCTCTGTTGCTTCTTTCTACACTTCTCTTGTTTCCTTCTACACCTCTCTTGTTCTTTCTGTAGGAGAGTAGGATCTGCTTCACATGGGTACCCCCACTATTTGCTGATGCTTCACTGTTTTTCGACTTTAGTCTGGCTGGGGCCCTGCTAATCAGAACCCCAGCCTAGCTGCTTCCTCTCTAAAATGGTTTCCACGTGCCTTAGGCACATCTCTGATTGGAATCTGGAGTGCCCTTATAAGTCCCTAGTATATGGTATACTATGTACCCAGAAGCATGTATTATGCCACCCCTGGAAGGCCAGCCAAAATGACACCACAAGTCTGCTACTGCAGCCTGAGTAAGGTGGTGCCTGCACCCCTTACAGTGGTATAGGCTACCTATATCACTACCATTGCACACACATATAAACCTATAAGTCACTCCTATGGCAGGCCTTGACAATCCTGAAGGCAGAGTGCTTGGTTTTCATGTGAGAGGGTGCCCCTGCATGAGCAGAGCCCTCTGCAGCATTCGGAGTGCCTCCTCTGATGCTGTTTGCAGTGCAGCCTGACCATATACTCTTAAGTGCATTATAACCTCGCGTTAAATGCTAACTTTGGGATGGCTGCACGGAAACATGTCGTGTTTGGTGTCAAACATCTTGGAATACTACCCCCCGCCAGTTCTGGCAGCGGGGGTAGCATTCCACCCTTCTAGAGGGAGAGACATGTGCCAACCGGCATACCCGGTATTAACTTTACAGAGCCCTGGCATCACAAAATGGATGCTGCAGCCACAGACACGGGTCTGGCCTCCTGCTGCTGACCAAAACTCCAGCAGGGGAGGCCTGGACAATAGGTTTCCTGTTGCAGGGAGGTGTAACCACCTCCCAGACAGGCTGATGTGTATTGGGGCTGGGTGGGTGCACTCTCAAAGTGCTTTGAAGTCCAGCACTGGGGGCACATTTGGTGTCCCTGTGCATACCCCAGTTCAAACCGGCTCAGGGGCTTCCAGCCCCTGCTCTGGCGCAAAACTGGACAAAGGGAAAGGGGTGTAACCACCCCTCTGCCCTGACCCTCCCATAGGTGGGTCCCCAGAGTATGTCCAACCCCCTAACTTGGTATAAGTATGGGACCCCAGTCCTTAGGACTTTAGATTTACCTGGACGAAACTCTGATACAGAATCCTGGACCTTCGACGCTCTACTTTAAGATTAGAGGACTGAAGAATCTCCCTTGGGGTCAAGGAGTGACTCCCCTGCTTGGCAGGCACCAATGAAGCAATTGTCCGGTCTGCATCGCTGAAGCTCCTGCCGGACGCTGAAGTCTTTGCATCACCAGAAGTAGATTTCCATACTTCCCCGAGACTTCCCTGAGTCCCCAGCAAAGCTGAGGCCCGTAGCTGTTGTGGGTAACGTGAAACCGTGACCCCTGGACACCAAGCACATTTGCAAGTGCATCCTCTTCCTGGTCTCCCATGAAGTTGTGCTTTGGGCTCCGAGTAGCCCCCGCCTCCAGCACCGACTGCACCGAAGATCACTGGCCTTCACTCCACGAGTGTCCCGTGAGCCAGCTCTAAGTGTGTCCACTCGAGGCTCCTTCACGGTCGCTAGTCTGTTGGCTAGTGGGCCCTCCCGAAGGCCAATCTTCTTCTGCTTGGGCTTCCCTGGTTGCTCCAGGCATGCCCTGACTTACCCTCACTGGGTGAGTCCCTCAGACCTTGCTGGTCTGCACCACCGTCCTTCTTCTATTTCCACAAGACTTGCCGTTGCCAAGGCTTGTTGGGTCCAATCCGGTCGCCGACACCCCTGCAATCGACAGACGTCGTGGGACAGCTCGAATCCAGCTCCTGGTCATCGTCGACGCCTCCTGGACCTCGTGGCTGAAGAGTCAAGACAACCGTCAACCTACCTGAAGCACCCGACATCGGTGGGCATCCGCTCATCGCCTTCCTGGTCACTGGCTAGTGACCCAGACTCTGTCCCCTCTGCTTTCAGGTTCTTCAGATCTTCGATCCACCTTTGGATCCACCCGAACACTTTCGACTTGGCCGCCAGCAGCACTTTGCAGCAGATCGCCATTGAAAACGACGACGAAACCCGACCCCGAAAGACACCTATGCACCCGGCTTCCCTGGGTGAGGTAACTCGAGTACTCCGGTGCTCCTGTGGGTATAGACTCTAGAACAACCCAGTTCTAAAGGGGTTTGCTCCAAGTCCTCCTCTAAGTGTCCCTTTTCTTTAAAATTCCAACCGCGACTTTCCCCATAGAAGTCAACGGCGATTCGCGGCTGTGTTCTCACACTGCACGCGTCCCCCGTGGGTCCCCTGTGTCACTACCTTGGGTGGTTCCTTGTGGTCCAAGCACTTCTACAGGCTCTAGGCCTTGTGTCTAGCTCAGTCGTGGTTCTTATACCACTTTATTGGTATATGGTTTGGTACGCCCCTAGGGCTCAAACGTGTATTTGTGCTATTACTGTTGATAACTAACTTATAACTTATGTACTTCGAACTCTAGCCTCATAAAGAGACTAGAGGGGTGTGTTTAGCAATAAATACATATATTTTGAATATATACCTGGTGTGGTCCTCTTTCATTTGGTCACTCAAGAGATTATAGACTGGTAAAACAAGCTGCTTTACATTCCTTCAAGACTTAGCCTGAAGGCTGCTCTCCATAGCTACCACTAGGATAGCTTTCAATAAAGGTTGTCTTTAACCTATCTCCAATAAGGGGTTGTTTGGACTGGTGCAAGGTGCCCACTATAATTAGTGGACAGCATATACCAGGCCAACTTCTCACATTGGTGTGCAGCGTGTGGGATTCCAGCTTGCTATTGTTTTACCAGATAATCTCAATTGAATTGATCAACTGAAAACCACTAAGGGTACCTTAGGTACATATAAATCAAGCTTAGGATACAGTAAGTTCTACTGAACTTAGAGTAGTGTGTTAAGGGATAGCACACCCTTTCTACAACTCAAGAGAGTTTAGTAAGCCACACTAGAGTAGGTAGTGCATACACCACACCTCACTAGTAATGTCTTCAAAGTCAGGACCCAGTGAGTCCTTGCCAGAAGCCAGTGGGCTTCTTCCCTCCAAGTATGATAATCTCCCATTCTTGGAATTGAGAGCATTGTGCAATACTAGGAAGCTGAAGGCAGGCAAAAGTGCCAGCACCCAACACCTCAGGGAGGTGCTACTGTCAGATGATCACAGCAGACCCCTAGGGTCTGAAGGGGTAGGCAGAGAGGGTGGGGCAGAAGATGAGGAAGGGGTCAGGGGTGAAGAAACCCAGGGCCCCCCTCTGAAACTGGCCAGGAAGGTGAAAATGACCTTGACCTGGAGAACCCAATTCCTCCTGTGGAGGAGGAGGAGGATCAGAATGACCTCCCCTTTGTCCCCCCAGGAAGAATTGTGAGTGTGCCCAGAAGGCCTAGATCTCCTTCTCAGGAGTCTAACCACTCTGACACCTCAATAGGGACCTCTGTTTCCTCTCATAGGAGGGAATCCTCTCATGAAAGGAAAGAGAGACTGCTCAGATATGGAGAAGCTCAGTTGAAGCTCAGAAGAGAGCAGTTGGCTATAGACAGGGAGTCCCTAGAGCTTGAAAAGCAAAGAAAAAAGATGGGACTAGAGTCCCATGGTGGCAGCAATTTCCCCAGAGATAGGGAAAGGTCTTATGACCATAGAAACCTGAGCAAGATTGTCCCTCCCTACCAGAGTGGGGATGACATCCACAAATGGATAACTGCACTGGAGAGGGCCTGTAAAGTACAGAGGGTCCCTCAGGAGCAGTGGGCAGCAATCTTGTGGCTCTCCTTTGCAGACAAAGGTAGAGACAAGCTCCTCACTGTAAGAGAAGAGGATGCTGACAATTACAAAGTCTTGAAGAGTGCTCTGATTGATGGGTTTGGCCTAACAACTGAACAATACAGGTTAAAGTTCAGAGATACCCAAAAAGCACAGACTCAAGACTGGGTAGACTATGTGGATTGTTCTGCTAAGGCTCTGGAAGGTTGGTTGATGGGCAGTAAGGTATGTGACTTCACAGGATTGTACAATCTTATCATGAGGGAGCAGATTCTTAATAACTGTCAAAATCAGCTGTTGCATCAGTACCTGGTGGACTCTGATCTGACCTCTCCCCAAGAATTGGGAAAGAAGGCAGACAAATGGGTCAGAACCAGGGTGAGGCAGAAGGTACAGAACCAAGGTGGTGACCCAAAGAAGCAAGATTCTAAGAACTCTGATAAGGGTGGGGAGAAGGGTAAAGACCAGAAGTCTTCACAAGGCCCCCAAAAATCTTCTTCAGGTGGGGATTCACAGTCTAACAAAGGGAAAGGCCAAAAGAAACCATGGTGCAAGGTCTGTAAGCAAAAGACCCACTGGACCAGTGATTGCACCAAGTCCAAAGACTCTACTCCAGCCCCCACCAATGCCCCTAAGGCACCTGCTCCCCCAAGTGCAGTTACAGTTGGTGGTGGGAATACACAGGCCAAGGGGTTAGTAGGGTTGACCCTGGGTAAGGAGATGAGCTCTGACCTAGTCAGAGAACTCACTCAGGCTGTCCTAGTCTGTGATGGAGGCATGGATGTGACCTCCTCTGTGAGTCCCAGTAATCTGGGCAAGTACAGACAACAGCCCTTAATAAATGGAAAAGAGGCTTTGGCATTTAGGGACACAGGGGCAAGTGTCACCATGGTGACACAAGACCTTGTGGATCCTGGGCAGATTATACTTGGTGAAATGTACCAAGTGACCAATGCTAGCAATGTCAGAACAGACCATACTCTGGCAGTTGTTAACTTCTCCTGGGGAGGGGTAACTGGCCTTAAGAAGGTTGTGGTAAGTGCAGACCTACCAGTTGAATGCTTGCTTGGCAATGATCTGGAAACTTCAGCTTGGGCAGAAGTGGAGCTCAGGACCCATGCAGAAATGCTGGGCATCCCTGCAGATGTGTTTGCTGTGACCAGGTCACAGGCCAAAATGTCTAACACTGAACAGGCCTTGGATTCTGGAATAATGGACCAAGTGCCCTCCAAGAAGAGGAGTAGTAGGGTAAAGGCAGTGCCTTCCCCTTGGCTCAGAAGGAAGATCCGTCTCTTCAGGGAGATGATCTCAGTCCTGAGGAAGGAACTGTCCCAGAGGAGCTTGAACCTGATCAGGTTGAGTTCTTGGGGACAGGGGCCCTTCCAGGGCAGATCTGAGCCATGAGCAGCAGAGCTGCCCCTCTCTTGAACCCCTCAGACAGCAAGCTGCTGCTGAGGCTGCTGGGAAAGCTAGTGGTCCCCATACAGTGTATTGGGATGATGGACTCTTGTACTCAGAGTGTAGAGAGCCCAAGCCTGGTGCCACCAGGAGGTTGGTTATACCTCTGAAGTTCAGGGGCTTCCTATTGACCCTAGCCCATGACATTCCCTTAGCAGGTCACCTGGGCCAGAACAAGACTTGGGACAGAATTGTCCCTCACTTTCACTGGCCCCACATGTCTGAAGACACCAAGGAGTTTTGTCGCTCCTGTGTAACCTGCCAGGCCAGTGGCAAGGCAGGTGGCACTACAAAGGCCCCCTGATACCACTACCTGTGGTGGGGGTTCCCTTTGAAAGGGTGGGGATTGACATTGTTGGTCCCATGGATCCCCAAACAGCATCTGGGCACAGGTTTATCCTGGTGGTAGTGGATCATGCCACCAGGTACCCAGAGGCTATTCCCCTTAGGACCACTACAGCACCGGTGGTGGCAAGAGCCCTCCTGGGAATTTTCTCAAGAGTGGGCTTCCCTAAGGAGGTTGTATCAGACAGGGTTGCTAACTTTATGTCTGGATACTTGAAAGCAATGTGGAAGGAGTGTGGAGTGACTTACAAGTTCACCACACCCTATCACCCACAATGCAATGGTTTAGTTGAGAGATTCAACAAAACCTTGAAGGGCATGATTAAAGGGCTCCCAGAGAAGCTTAGGCGAAGATGGGAGATACTCTTGCCCTGCCTTTTATTTGCATACAGGGAGGTGCCTCAATAGGGGTTGGCTACAGCCCTTTTGAACTTTTGTTTGGTCACCCTGTCAGGGGTCCATTGTGCTTGGTGAAGGAAGGATGGGAGTTACCTCTCAAGCCCCCAAAGCAAGACATAGTGGACTATGTACTTGGTCTCCGCTCCAGGATGGCTGAGTACATGAAAAAGGCAACTAAAAACCTTGAGGCTAGCCAGGAACTTCAAAAAGCCTGGCATGACCAAAGGCTGTACTGACTGTTTACCAGCCAGGACAGAAGGTGTGGGTGTTGGAGCCAGTGGCCCCAGCAGCTCTCCAAGACAAATGGAGTGGACCCCATACCATTGTTGAACAGAAGGGTGAGGTTACCTACTTAGTAGACCTAGGAACACCCAGGAGTCCCCTCAGGGTTCTCCATGTCAACAGATTGAAACCATATGTGGACAGGGCAGACATGGGCTTGCTCATGGCTACTGATGAGGGACAGGAGGAAGAGAGTGACCCACTCCCTGACCTGCTCTCACAGAACCCTGATGATGGGTCAGTGGATGGCGTAGCCTTGGCAGGCAGCCTCACTGCTCAGCAGCAAACTGATTGTAGACAAGTGCTCAATCAGTACAGACATATGTTCTCTCTGACTCCAAGTCAGACCACCTGGTGCACTCATGAAGTGGACAATGGGGACAGTCTGCCTATTAAAAATAAGATTTATAGGCAACCTGACCATGTCAGGGACTGTATCAGGACAGAAGTCCAGAAAATGTTGGATTTGGGAGTTATTGAACCCTCAGCTAGCCCTTGGGCTAGTCCAGTGGTCCTTGTGCCAAAACCTCACACCAGTGGTGGGAAAAGAGAGATGAGGTTTTGTGTGGACTACATGGGTCTCAATGCAGTCACTAGGACTGATGCACATCCAATACCTAGGGCAGATGAGCTAATAGACACTTTGGCCTCAGCCAAGTATCTAAGCACATTTGACCTGACAGCTGGCTACTGGCAGATCAGACTAGCTGATGATGCAAAGCCAAAGACAGCATTCTCAACCCCTAGTGGGCATTATCAATTTGTGGTAATGCCCTTTGGTCTGAAGAATGCACCTGCCACTTTTCAGAGGTTGGTGAATACAGTCCTTACAGGTCTGGAAGCCTATAGTGCAGCATATCTAGATGATATTGCTGTCTTTAGCTCCACCTGGGAGGATCACCTGGTCCACCTCAGAAATGTTTTGCAGGCCCTGCAGAAAGCAGGCCTGACTATCAAGGCCACAAAGTGCCAGATAGGGCAGAGTCAGGTTGTGTACCTGGGCCACCTTGTGGGTGGAGGCCAGGTTCAACCCTTGCAGAGCAAGATCCAGACCATCATGGACTGGACTGCTCCAACTACCCAGACTCAGGTGAGAGCCTTTTTAGGCCTGACTGGGTACTATAGGAGATTTGTCAAGGGGTATGGATCAATAGTGACACCCCTGAATGACTTAACTTCCAAGAAAATGCCCAAAAGGTTCAGTGGACAGTTAGCTGTCAAAAGGCATTTGATGACCTAAAGCAGGCCATGTGCACTGCTCCCATTCTACAGAGTCCTGATTACTCCAAGAAGTTCATTGTCCAAACAGATGCATCTGAATTGGGGGTAGGGGCTGTACTGTCACAATTGAATGATGAAGGTCAGGATCAGCCAGTAGCTTTTATTAGCAGAAGGCTGACCCCTAGAGAGAAACGTTGGTGAGCCATAGAGAGGGAGGCCTTTGCTGTGGTTTGGGCTCTGAAGAAGTTGAGGCCATACTTGTTTGGTACTCACTTCCTTGTTCAAACAGACCACAAGCCCCTCTTATGGCTAAAACAAATGAAGGGTGAAAACCCCAAACTGCTTAGGTGGTCCATTTCCCTACAGAGGATGGACTTTACAGTGGAACATAGACCTGGGAGTAACCATGCCAATGCAGATGGACTCTCTAGGTACTTCCACTTAGAACATGAAGACTCAACTGGACAAGGTTAGTTTAATGTCCCTACGTTTGGGGGGGAGGGGTTGTGTAGGAGAGTAGGATCTGCTTCACATGGGTACCCCCACTTTTTGCTGATGCTTCACTGTTTTTCGACTTTAGTCTGGCTGGGGCCCTGCTAATCAGAACCCCAGCCTAGCTGCTTCCTCTCTAAAATGGTTTCCATGTGCCTTAGGCACATCTCTGATTGGAATATGGAGTGCCCTTATAAGTCCCTAGTATATGGTATACTATGTACCCAGGTCATAGGTACCTCAGAGGCCTGCCAGGGGCTGAAGCATGTATTATGCCACCCCTGGAAGGCCAGCCAAAATGACACCACAGGTCTGCTACTGCAGCCTGAGTAAGGTGGTGCCTGCACCCCTTACAGTGGTATAGGCTACCTATATCACTACCATTGCACACACATATAAACCTATAAGTCACTCCTATGGCAGGCCTTGACAATCCTGAAGGCAGAGTGCTTGGTTTTCATGTGAGAGGGTGCCCCTGCATGAGCAGAGCCCCTCTGCAGCATTCGGAGTACCTCCTCTGATGCTGTTTGCATTGCAGCCTGACCATATACTCTTAAGTGCATTATAACCTCGCGTTAAATGCTAACTTTGGGATGGCTGCACGGAAACATGTCGTGTTTGATGTCAAACATCTTGGAATACTACCCCCCCGCCAGTTCTGGCGGCGGGGGTAGCATTCCACCCTTCTAGAGGGAGAGACATGTGCCAACCGGCATACCCGGTATTAACTTTACAGAGCCCTGGCATCACAAAATGGATGCTGCAGCCACAGACACGGGTCTGGCCTCCTGCTGCTGACCGAAACTCCAGCAGGGGAGGCCTGGACAATAGGTTTGCTGTTGCAGGGAGGTGTAACCACCTCCCAGACAGGCTGATGTGTATTGGGGCTGGGTGGGTGCACTCTCAAAGTGCTTTGAAGTCCAGCACTGGGGGCACATTTGGTGTCCCTGTGCATACCCCAGTTCAAACCGGCTCAGGGGCTTCCAGCCCCTGCTCTGGCACAAAACTGGACAAAGGGAAAGGGGTGTAACCACCCCTCTGCCCTGACCCTCCCATAGGTGGGTCCCCAGAGTATGTCCAACCCCCTAACTTGGTATAAGTATGGGACCCCAGTCCTTAGGACTTTAAATTTACCTGGACGAAACTCTGATACAGACTCCTGGACCTTCGACGCTCTACTTTAAGATTAGAGGACTGAAGAATCTCCCTTGGGGTCAAGGAGTGACTCCCCTGCTTGGCAGGCACCAACAAAGCAATTGTCCGGTCTGCATCACTGAAGCTCCCGCCGGACGCAGAAGTCTTTGCATCACCAGAGGTGGATTTCCATACTTCCCCGAGGCTGCCCTGAGTCCCCAGCAAAGCTGAGGCGCGAAGCTGTTGTGGGTAATGTGGAACCGTGACCCACGGACACCGAGCACATTTGCAAGTGCATCCTCTTCCTGGTCTCCCACAAAGTTGTGCTTTGGGCTCCGAGTATCCCCCGCCTCCAGCACCGACTGCACCGAAGATCACTGGCCTCCACTCCACGAGTGTCCCGTGAGCCAGCTCTAAGTGCGTCCACTTGAGGCTCCTTCGCGGTCGCTAGTCTGTTGGCTAGTGGGCCCTTCCGAAGGCCAATCTTCTTCTGCTTGGGCTTCCCTGGTTGCTCCAGGCGTGCCCTGACTTACCCTTGCTGGGTGAGTCCCTCAGACCTTGCTGGTCTGCACCACCGTCCTTCTTCTATTTCCACGAGACATGCCGTTGCCAAGGCTTGTTGGGTTCAATCCGGTCGCCGACACCCCTGCAATCGACAGACGTCATGGGACAGCTCGAATCCAGCTCCTGGTCATCGTCGACGCCTCCTGGACCTCGTGGCTGAAGAGTCAAGACAACTGTCAACCAACCTGAAGCACCCGACATCGGTGGGCATCCGCTCATCACCTTCCTGGTCACTGGCTAGTGACCCAGACTCTGTCCCCTCTGCTTTCAGGTTCTTCAGATCTTCGATCCACCTTTGGATCCACCCGAACACTTTCGACTTGGCCGCCAGCAGCACTTTGCAGCAGATCGCCATTGAAAACGACGACGAAACCCGACCCCGAAAGACACCTATGCACCCGGCTTCCCTGGGTGAGGTAACTCGAGTACTCCAGTGCTCCCGTGGGTATAGACTCTAGAAGGGGTATAGACTCTAGAAGGGATTTGCTCCAAGTCCTCCTCTAAGTGTCCCTTTTCTTTAAAATTCCAACCGCGACTTTCCCCATAGAAGTCAACGGCGATTCGCGGCTGTGTTCTCACACTGCACGCGTCCCCCGTGGGTCCCCTGTGTCACTACCTTGGGTGGTTCCTTGTGGTCCAAGCACTTCTACAGGCTCTAGGCCTTGTGTCTAGCTCTGTCGTGGTTCTTATACCACTTTATTGGTATATGGTTTGGTACGCCCCTAGGGCTCAAACGTGTATTTGTGCTATTACTGTTGATAACTAACTTATAATTTATGTACTTCGAACTCTAGCCTCATAAAGAGACTAGAGGGGTGTGTTTAGCAATAAATACATATATTTTGAATATATACCTGGTGTGGTCCTCTTTCATTTGGTCACTCAAGAGATTATAGACTGGTAAAACAAGCTGCTTTACATTCCTTCAAGACTTAGCCTGAAGGCTGCTCTCCATAGCTACCACTAGGATAGCTTTCAATAAAGGTTGTCTTTAACCTATCTCCAATAAGGGGTTGTTTGGACTGGTGCAAGGTGCCCACTATAATTAGTGGACAGCATATACCAGGCCAACTTCTCACACTTTCTGCACCCCTTGTGCCTCTTTCTGCACCCTTCTTCCCTTTTCCTGCACGTCTCTTGGTTCTTTCTGCACTGCTCTTGCCTGTATCCTAATGAGTGTGAGGTTGTGTAGTGTTGTTTGTGTAGACCTCTAAGGTTGGCTGTGCAGCTATGTATGAAGTCGGGTCAATGGCTATATGATCATTTGAATGGGTTGTGATTTCATGATGGGTGATTGCATAAATGAAGGTGAGAGGGTTCCCATTTCATGGTGTGTTGTTGCAGCCGCATTCATATAAATGACTCATTTTCGAAACTTTCATATTTTGTTTATCTCCAATGTAAGTGACAGTCAAACTTGGCAACGATTAATTAGTTCATTTGTTGGATTTGCTATAGTTTCTTTCCACCTTCATTTAAATATATATATATATATTTCATATTAGTCGGAAGAGGTATTCATGTGATTCTGTAAGTTGATCACATTGTGTTTATGATTTTTTTGATTTACATTAAAACTGTATTTAGTAACCCATCATACATTTTAAGAACTCTTGCTCTACTTTCTAGCAGCCCCTGATATATAGACACACGGATAACTAATATGAAGTGACGTGTGGCATGAGAATAATGGGCAACCATCACACACAGAATAGTGACAGGTATGAGTATATATGTAGCATGTGCAATCCTTAGTGACAAGTTCAGTCAGAGGCAGTATTTGACGAGACAGGTCCTTGGAACGAACCCCCCATCCCACACACACAACCAGATACAGCTCTTCCAGTTTCTGGTTCCAGCTTCCTACCCAGTCAGTGAGAAGTATTTATGTCTCATAGAGACATGATTAGACTATCACTCCTGCCTTCTTAAAGGGAACTTAGTTATTATCAGTTTTAAATGCGGTCTGTACATTAGTAAGAGACAGAGATGGATAACTGACTGCAGAGTGCACAGACCGTGAGACACCCTTCCCTTATCGTTGCTGCAACCAGTAAGGCTTGGTAGAAGCGTCTTCTCTTCTCTGCCTTGTGGAATTCACAAGTGTTGTAAATCCATCACTTCACCTCTGCCTTTCCTCGTCCTCCATTCAGTTTTCATCTGACATAAGTTCATTTTATGTGCAGCTACACATATCAGTTCATAAATACTGTGTATGTTTCCTTGGTACCCTTTCTGACTGAATGACATTCTTATATAGCGTTGAGCTAGCTGGAGATTATTTATGTTATGTGATAATTATTCACTGATGAACCACATATATTTGAGAAACTGATCCCTGCAATATCTCGCTTATCTCCAAACCCTTATCACTGTATGATATTCCTGCTACTTCGTTATTCATTGAAATTATCCCTATTGCTGCCATACTAAAGGCTGTTAATTTTGCATATATTATTGAAGTGAAAATTTTAACTGTGACATTTAAAGTTAATTTCCAACTTTTAGGTTCGATCTGTTCATTGTCTTTAGACTTTTTCGTGGGTATTAACACAGTAATGTGGCACACCCTAGGGCATGTTCAACAGTCTATGCAACCAGAAAGAGATATAATACAGGTCACCAAAAATCTTAAAACTGACAATTTCCAAGTAATATAGGTTTACATGCTGTGAGATAGCTGTTTATATATTTGTTTTGGTATTTAGATATATTAGAGATGTATTTATTAACGCTTTTGGCCATGCATATGAGTTCTGGTAACAACAATGGGCTAATGGGTAACTTGCACAACGGAGAAAAACGTACATGCTGCAGTATTAGAAATGTTACACAACCACTCACAAAACCATCAAGCCCTTTCAACTGGCAAAGCACAACACACAGGTTCTGGATGTAAATTTCATGCCCAGTAATACTGGTTACAACATGGAGTTTTTATTTACCGATTACACAAATTGCACCTGATGCTCCTTTCTTGAACCCCAATGGAGATTAACGTGCCTTTTAGCTCCCCATTGTAAAGTGCACCAATAGTGCATGTACTCAGTTTGCCACACTGATATGTGCCAGCCTTTCACCAACTTTTAATTAAGGTTAAAAGTTGTTGATGGATGTTAGACTTGACATCCTTGGCGTGGTATTCCCCCAGACTTTTTGCCTTCACCCCTCCTGTTTGCTGAATTTGTTTTTGTTGGCATTAGGACTCTGTGCCCTTTACCGCTGTAACCCGTGCTAAAGTGCTTCTGCTCTCTCCTTCAAACATGGTTAAATTGGCCTACGCTTGATTGACACATTTAATTTACTTGTAAGTCCCTAGTATATCGTACTACATGTACCCAGGGTCTGTACATAAATGCTACTAGTGGCCCACCAACTGAAATAGTACTTTAGAACATGTTTTAGGCCTGGCACAGCTGCCTGTAGTGCTTTTGTAAACTGCCATTTCAACCTGGCAAAATAAACCTTTTGTGAGGTCTAAATCTTCCTTTTTAATACTTAGGGGCCGATTCCGATGTCGGACGGACCGGACTCTGTCCGACATCGGTCAGGAAATGGAACGACCTCTTGTCATCGGTTCCAGACCTGCAAGTAGGATAAGACCGAACCCTGTTCGGTCGCAATCCAATACTTAACAATGGGAGCATGCAATCCGAACGGAATGCATGCTCGCATCGTTAAATGCAGAGGTGCAGTTCATCCCTGCACCCGTGGCAGGCACCCCAAGGTGCCTGCCACCGGGTGCAGGGATCAACAGGCCGCCATTTGGTGGCCTCGCACCCATGGGGGCCCTGCTGGGGGCCCCCAAAGACAGTTTCCCACTGCCTTTCTGTGTCGGAAAGGCCAGCACAGAAAGGCAGTGGGAAACTGCCATTGTACTCCCTCGGCCGGAAAGAGCCGGCCGGGGGAGTACTGAAGGGTTCCAGGATGGCGGACGGGCTCTCTGAGCCCGTCGGAAGCCATCCGGAAAACCGAGTCGGATTCCTCTCTGACCGAGCCCATCGGAATGGCTTGGTCAGAAAGGAATCCGAACGGGCAGGTCCGATGCGATTAGGATGGCTCCGACCGAGGGTCGGAGCCATTCCTAACCGCATCAGATTCGAGCCCTAAGAAGTTACCACTAAAGGCTCCTATGGCAGGTTTTTTATTAAACATCTTTCTATTGGCATTTATAATAGGCACTTGAGGGTGTAGACAGTTGCAGAAAATAACAGCATTAATCAAGGTATTACAAGAACAAGATGTCCAAGACAAATATAAACCATGGTGAGCAATAAAAAGTTCCATGTACAATAAACATACAATCTACAATGCTTTGGTTGTCTAGGCTGGACTGTCCATTTAAGTGAATGGTGATGTAATAAAGAAATAAAGGTAGGATAACTGTGATGTCTGATAAATGTCCAATAGTGTAACAGGAAAGAAAATAAAGAAAACAAATTAAAAGGCACAAGGTTGAAAATTCAGGCAAACAACCACTCTTATCCGTTGTTGTAGGTAAAGTCCATTCACAAATGTGGCCAGCGGTGGGGGGGCAGCCCGACAGTTGCCACTGGGCCACCGGTAAAGGACCTCACAAATGGAGTGATTTCAGCCTCAGTCTCAGTAATAGGATTGTATGGTGGCGCTCTCGTAAATTCTGCATTTGGTTTAATCTTTATTCGAACCGGTTCTACACCGTTGATGAGTCCGATGACTTTTCCTGAAAAGTCCCATACTTCAGATTTTACAGTGTATCTTCAATTGGGAAGTAAATCCTCTACCGATCTTACAGGGAACATTCCTACAGCTGATCCTTGTCTGGCCATTGTAATTCAACATCTTCATAATGTGTGTGAAATTCAACACCATCTGGTGTGCAGAAAATAGTTCAATTTAGTTTAGACAAGGGATCCCTTTTAAACACATTTACAGGACACGAGTCACACACCACAAACTGGTGATCTTCTTCAATGAGACTACTTTTACGGAAACATTCTTTGAAACAGGGTTAGTTATTTGCTTATTTTTGACACCTACCACTTGGATCTTCTTTCCCAAGAGGGGTACAACAGGGACCTCCTGTGTTCTACAATGGAATAGATAGCACCAGTGTCAATCAGAAATGGCACTTGATGGACATTTACCTCTCCTTTTACAAATGGACCACTCTGGACTACCTCTTAGACTGTAGGCCATCCTTCTCACAGCACCTGGATACCCAGCCTGCCATTTGCCTGTGGCCTCCAGTTCCTGCTTGTTCCAGACTGACCCAGTGACACTGCCTGGGTTTTCCTGCCTAGGTTTTCTTGTCTAGGTTTTCCCACTCACCGTTCTTCCCGTCAACAGAATTCCCACCCACCCCAGGACCTACTTAATTCAGGCCGCAGCACAACCGCGCAGCAGATGGGTGCACCAGGCACACTGCTGGTGTGCTGAATACACGCCAAAGACAAGCCTGTCCGTGCCTGGATCGTGCCCAGTGCCATGACCCCTGGCCCTCCTGCTCCCCAGAGATTAACCATCACTGAGCTCTTCACCCTCAGCCCCAGACACCGCAACAAACACTGTCACTGCTTCGACCCATGCTCCATGGTAAGACCTTACACCTGCCCCCACTGCCACTTCACCTGCCACAGCAAACTCATCAGCCCATCAACCATCCTCTTCCCGAACACACCACTGACACCACAAGAACAAAAAGACTAACTCGCATGCTCCCTTCTCAACACATGCTCACTGTGCAAGCATTCCACTGAATTATGGGACCTCATCACCACCCTTGCACCTAACATCATCTTCCTCACCAAGACCTGGCTCAACCCCTTTCACCCCAAACATTGCGACAGCGATCCCCAAAGGATATAAAATCACTCACCAAGACTGCACCAACAAGCCGGGTGGTGAAACAGATATCATCCACAAAGAGACCATACAGTGCACCACCACCACTGACAAACCCATCACCCCCATGGAACATCTCACCTTCAAGTTCCACACAGATGACAAGACAACCATCAGATGCACCCTCTCATACCGAGCCCCAGGCCCACGCCCCAGCTTCTGCAACACCATCGCAGACGTCATTGCGTCCCTAACCTTAAACTCCAAGAACTACATCTTCCTCGGCGACCCACATTTCCACATCGACAACCCCAATGAGAACAACACCGCACACCTCCTTGACAGTATGAGCATCCTCGGATTGACCCAGATCGTCCATGACCCTACACACACTGCAGGACACATGCTGGCCCCATTTTCACCTCCAGCAACCGCATCATGACATAGAAATCACATTGACTGATCACTTCATCGTCCACTTCAGCATTTCCAGTCCCTGCACTGCCACCCCCAAGATGAATAGCGCCCCCACCAGAGGTGAAACAAAATCTGAGACCAGCTGGATGGACGCCCTCAATTCCTCCAACCCCGCTACCACCACCAACCTTGAAAAGAGAGTGTAGAATTTCAACATCTGGCTCACTAATTGCGCTGACGGCATCATCCCCATCAAGAGCAACATTCAGAGCAAATCTTCCAAAAAGGCCAGCTATTACACCCAAGAACTCAGAACAGCGAAACAAGACAGCAAACAGCTAGAGAGGAGATGGCGACCAGCAAGGTCACCTCTGTCAGGGCAACCTTCAAGACCCCCTCAACCACTGCCACCGCCTGCTGAGGGCAACAAAGAACACAGCCCTGGCCGCATGTATCGAATCCCGTACCAACATCACCAAGGAGCTTTTTAACATCGTTAAGGAACTCTCCAACCTGGCTGCCAGTGAAAACAACATCACACCCTCACAGGAGCTGTGCGGCAACCTCGACGATTACTTTGGTGACAAGATTGGAACCATATACAGAAACTTCGAACCCCAACCCACACCTACTGACTTCATCGACAGATACGCCACCACTGCAACCTACACGAACCTCACAGACCACCTGGAACCTCTTCTCCACCCAGGAAACCACCTCCACCATGAAATCCATCTACTCTGGAGCTCCCACAGACCCATGCCAGCACCACATCTTAAAGCTCGGAAACCAAAAGATTGGCCAGGAACTCACCACCATACTCAACACCTCTATAACCATTGCAACATTTCCAGACGCCTGAAAGCATGCCAAAGTCAGACCACTTCTCAAAAAACCTCCACCGACCCCAGCTAACTCAAAAACTACTGGTCAATCTCCCTGCTTCCATTCCCAGCAAAGGTACTGGAAAAGATTATCAACAAACAACTCATGACACACCTGGAGCAGAACCAGCTACTTGACGCCTCCCAATCCAGCTTCCGCAGCAATCACAGCACCAAAACTGCCTTGATTGCAGCACTGACGACATCCAAACCCTTCTTGGCTGAGGAGAAAAAGCAACTCTGATGCTCCCTAACCTGTTGGCAGCCTTCAACTCTGTATCCCACCACACGCTGATCGAAATACTCCGCCTAATTGGTATCCATGCTCAGATGGATCACCTCCTTCATCACCGGAAGAAACCAGTGGATCTACCTCCCACCTTTCAGCAATGAACCCAAGGAGATCACCTGTGGTGTCCCCCAGTGTTCAACCCTCAGCCCCACTCTCTTCAACGCATATATGACCCCGCTGGCCAAAATTGTCAGATCCCACGGTCTCTACATAATTTTCTACCCAGACACCCAACTCATCCTCTCTCTCACCGATGACCCCACAACCACCATAACCAGCTTCCACAGATGCATGACAAGCTTCGTCAACTTGAAGAAAAACTGCCTGCAGCTGAACACAGACAAGACGTGAGTACTGATCTTCGGCAACAGCAGCAACACATGGAATCAATCCTGGTGGCATCAGACCTGGGACCCACAACCACTCCCTCCGACCATGCCAGAAACCTCGGAATCATCATTGACAACGAGCTAACCATGAAATCACAGATCCACGCCGTCTCCTTGGCCTGCTTCTTCATTTCGCTCATGCTGCATAAAATCTTCAAGTGGCTACCCCTACACCCAAAACGCATGTGACACAGGCCCTCATCACAAGCTGACTGGACTATGGCAAAGGCCTCTATGTGGGAATCGCCGCTGCTAGATCATATAGAATGCCGCAGTCAGATTCATCCTTGGCATTCCCTGACAAACTCACATCACATCCCACCTCGGGCAACTCCACTGGCTCCACGTACAGAAGAGATACTAGTTCAAACCAGTTCAAACTGCTGACCCACGCACACAAGGCTCTACACCACCAAGGACCCACCTACATTAACCACCGCCTGACCTTCCACCAACCGGTCGAGAAGACTAGGCTCCACCTTCCTCTCATTTGCCCATACTCCCGCATCTATCGAAATACAAGTGGAGGACACTACTTCTCCCATATCACAGCAAAGACCTGGAACAGCCTCCCCATGCAACTCCGGACCATCACCTCACTTCCAGAATTCCGAACGGCCCTCAAGGCCTGGCTGTTTGAATAAGCATCTGGGACCTGCAAGCACTTGCATACCCTATCGGGAGATTAGCCGCTCTTTATAAACCCTATATGATTGACTGATTGTCTTCGCAATCTTACACCTCCCTCAGGCACTGTCATTGCAAATTGTCAGAGTCAAAGCTCTCCTTTTCAAACATAGGGAATTACTGAAATTGATTCTGATTCTGGAAAAGATTCGGGTTCGCTCTTGGTGCTTGATTTATATTAAATCTGGGATTACCCATTTTTTGTGGAGCCATTGGAGCTTGCAGTTGTGACTGATTTGGTGTTTGCATTCATTGAACTGTGACCTGAACTGGGACATTTTGCATTTGAGTTGGATTCACACCTTGCAATTGCCCATCACCACTTACTTGGTTAGGTTTCTGTCTACACTCCCCCTTCCAATGCTCAAGCTTGGTACAATAATGACAAGGGTCGACATCTTTAACTTCGCAATATCTACTCCAGAATTTGGATCAACCTCTTTCTTGTGGAATGCCAACTCTGCCTTGGGCCATTTGACCTCCATTCAGTAAACCAACACTTGCATTCCACCAACATTTCCTACATATGACTGATTTTGGAAACCTTTCTGAACCAGCATCATCTGAACCAACATAAACTTCTCTTTAAGTCTTTTTTGATTCATCTTTTGTTCATCGCTACAGTATATAGCCTACCTCAGGATCTCATCTAAAGGTTTTGCCTGCCAGCAAATCACATTCTGTTGTATGTGCATACTGATCTCTGGGCGCAACCCAAGAATGAATAGTGACACATAACTTCCCATATCTGCCTTTTCGGGATTTTCTTGTCCAGTGTGCTGTTTGGACACTTGTAACAAACGTTCATAATAAGCATGCACTGATTTTTTAGCTTCCTGAGTAGTTCTGTTAATTTTCAACTAATCAATGTTCCTAGCTGGTACCTTTTCTTTAAAAAAGTAATCACCTCATCGTACTTTGTCATCAATATATGTGAGAGTGCACAGGTGCGTTCATCTCTTGAGGGCTCTGTACGTGGCCATTGTACAGCTATCTTACACTTGGCCGATGGATGGCTTGGTACCACAGTGTCAAAAACGTTATTCAAATCTGTCCACAGAGCCTTCGAAAGTTTCACAACCCTGTCAACCTGTGCATACCATTGGTCAGAATTCTCTCTCAGTTTAGTAAAGTTGTTTGTGAATATTGCAAGATCACCTCAACTCCATGGCACATGAACATACCATCCACCTGGTATCTGGAGGCGTTTACCGTTTACCTCCATAGCATCTGTCTGCTTCTTTTTCTTTCCCTGCTTCTTCACCCATTTTCTCTCTAATCTGTCAAAATCACTCCACTTTCAAATGCACTGAACCAGTTCAGCAATGTGCAACGTCATTCCTGAAAATCGCATAGTAACATTCGCCTCATTGTCTAACTGTGCCCTAAACTTTTCTGTAAAGGAATACTCTTAGAGAAATCTACTTTGTATTTCTCTGCTAATTCTGTCACCTTATCATGTGTAGTAGCTGCAGGCCTTGTAATTTCCTTACTCAGATATATTAACTGATTTCCTGGAATTGATTCAAATATGAAATGTCCTAACATGCCCTAAAGATTTCTTCTAATTCTACTTTCAGTTTTGGTTAATCTAGAGTTCTTATCCTTTCTTGACTCGCAGGTGGTCTTTCATCGTCTCCTGTTTCCTTATTTTCAGGAGTTTCTCAAACCATGGGGGAGAATCTCATTATTGAATGGTCCCATTTCCTGATCAATGTCTGAGCCCATACAACTTGTGATACTGGTGAAGGAACAGTCACAATAGATGCTGTAACACCTGAAGCAATGACATTAGTGACTGCTTCAGCACGTACAGCTGAAATCAAAAGTCTTGGCAGTGGTCTCCCAATGTGAACTGCAGTTTGGTCAACAGGGGCTGTAGCCACAGTATTACCAGAGGTTGTAGCATTCTCTGTGCCTGACAATGGATCAACATAAGGCAGTGGACCTGAGGACAACAGAGCATCTAAAATGTAATCCCCAGAATCACTATCAGTCTCAGCTTTTCTTGCAGTCTCCTCATCTTCATTTTTCCTGCTTTTAATTCTTTTTAGGTTTTTCTGTTGTTAATGCTGGGTGCATTCTAGCTCTCTCAACAACACATTTTCTCAATCTCTGCTGTTCTTCATACCATTTAGCATCAGCATAATTATGCACTTTTGTCTTTGCTCTAATCTGATATCTTTCTTTCTCTTTGGTATGAGCTGCATGCTCCCAAAAACGTAATGCTTCTTACTGTGCGGGTCTTGGAGGTGGTTTCATTTCATATAGTTGCTCTCTTAAATTCTCAATAACCTTTTAATCAAATATACTGTATTGTGGAAATCTTAGTGCTCCCTCCTTTTCAGTGATCTTAAGCCATTGACAAAGCCAAAAACATGAATAGAGCCATAAATTTGGCTCCACATAATGACCTGGTGTACCTTCCAGAGGGGCCTCCTCATCCTCACATACAGGGACTCAAACATCACCTCTCTAATGGCTTTAAAACAGTTCATGATTACAACAATTCAACAATAAATGCACAAAAATTGATTACATTGTTTTCAATGTTTTTGTTCAAATCACAGTTCAATACAAATCAATAATCCCTTCCAATCCCAACGCAGTCCTTCCTTTGTAAACCTATCATCATATGGCACCTGATGACTCATCAACCAATCCCAGTGCAACTCTATGCACCAATTGATCTATCACAGCGTGGTATTCTCTGACACAGTTCTCACTACTTGCAGCGGTTCACCCTCCTTAACAAGTTTTTCTTACACTAAATTTCACAACTTTAAGCAAGCACAATAAAAAATAACTCTTTTCAGCTCCACTCCAGAATTCTAAGTTATTCACTTGTTCAAGAAACAGTTTGCAATATCACCTTCCAACTTCAGCACACACACACACAGCTGAAATCTCGACTAGTGGGAAATCACCCTGACTGATATAGTTTCCCCTTTGCACAATAGGTTCCACTAACACCAATCACTATTAGTATAATCACAACTATGGGGCCGATTCCGATCTCGGCCGGAAATCTCTCCGACCGAGCCGGACCCGGAGAGAATTCCGACCGAATCGGACCCTAGCAGTCCGACCGGACGAGTACGATGCATTCGCATGCTATCGGACTCGATTCGGTCGGGGAGCCGGTCGTACAACGCGTACGCGGGCTCCCATTGACTCAATGGGTGCGAGGCGAACAAGGCGCCCCCTACAGCGGGTACGCGTCCATGCGCATCGCGGCGTACATGCACAGGTAGGGGGGACCCATGGGTCCCCCCTGTGTGCGACTCACGTGCCTATGCGTACAGGGGGTCCGACGCGGACCCCCAAAGTCCGGCTCCTACAGCTCTTTCGAGCCGGACGGCGCGAGTCGGTCGGACTGCTCGTGGCGCGCATCGTACTTACCCGGCCGGGAAACGTCTCCATAGCGCGGTGCGAGTCGTGTCCGTGCGAGTCGGTCGGAGCGTGTTGAAGCCGCGTACGAGTCGGTCGGCGATTTCGCGGGAGCTTGCATCGTACTCACTCGGCTGGACCCGCGTACGATTCGGTCGGGAAACAGTGCTCCGAATCGGATCCGGTAAATCCGAATCCGATTCGGAGCACTACCGGCCGAGATCGGAATCGGCCCCTATGTGTTTTAGTCCCTATATCAATTGTGCGATCAGTGGTACCTCGCGAACCCACACCACAAAAGCTTAGCAGACAAGTAATTCACAATATCTCTCCTCTATCTCGGGATCTCGGACTGCTCGACATCGAACACATTTGGAAATTTTCATAACTAAACCATAGACATTAGCAAAACGTACACTAAAGAACAAAGGTACCCCTTGGTTTTTAATTATGTGGTCTGGGAGAAAAGGGGAAAACAGAAATATATATATACATACACCTCCCACTCGACCAACTCTAACTATACATTGGCTATAGTAAGCTCTATTGGGCTATCCATTTACTGTGCAATGTCAGAAACAGTCCACAAGAATACATCAATTCATTTATTTATTTATTATTTTCTCTTATCAGTTATTTCTGTCATCTTTTTAAAAAAATGTATATTATGTCAATTACATTTTTTTTATAAATGGTAAAAACACCATAGTTTTCTCTGTGTCCATATAAACAATACAGATCATAATAGATACAACAATTATACAATTCTGTTAAATGTGCAAGTCTGGCATAGTTGTGCATAAGGAAAAGTTACATCAAAATGACAATATTAAATATGTCCCCATACCATCATCACATTTATACTAACCTCACATCCCGTCACTACATACCAAACATTCTCATACACACATCACATCACATTCATAATTTTCCAGCTTAAAAGTGGCTAGCAACAGAAAAACTCATGGTGAAAATTCTTCCTTAGTATCCATGGTTATGCCGCCAGCTGGAAAAGGATCAGAAATAACTGCTAAGAGAAAATAATAAATAAATAAATGAATTGATGTATTCTTGCGGACTGCTTCTGACATTGCACAGTAAAGGGATAGCCCAAAGGAGCTTACTATAGCCAATGTATAGTTAGAGTTGGTCGAGTGGGAGGTGTATGTATATATATATTACCAAAACGTACGACACATAACTTCAACACAATATCATAAGCTCAACATAGATAGTTGCGACGCACAAGCCTATTGATACTTATATATCCACCACTGCAAACGCTTTTGAATCTGCAAACTTCTTCAGTCTTCAAGTTTGGCTGTGAACTTAATGGCCATGGGCAATTCTAAACTTGAACAATTATTTTAAATTTTTAGCTCCTCATCTCCTCTGACATTGCCCATCACTCTGCTACTGCTTGCCAGAGCAGGGATTCTTGCATCACAGTTTTTGAGTATAATCATTGTTAGACCTGGCACCATTGGCATGGGTCTCCCCTGCATTTTTTGCTTTTGCCTCCTGTGTTTTTGCTGTGTGTTGGACTCCGTTTTGCTGGTCTAGATGCTTTGGGCACTTTGCCACTGCTGTTCAGTGCCAAAGTGCAAGTGCTCCCTTTGCAAATTGTTGTTATGGGTTAATGATTCCATGATTGGCATATTTGATTTACTTGTCAGACCCTAGTATAGTGCACTGTGTGTGTCCAGGGCCTGTAAATCAAATGCTGCTAGTGGGCTGCAGCACAGATTGTGCCACCCACAGAAGCAGCCTGTAAAATGTAACTCTGGCCTGCCATTGCAGAGTCTGTGTGCAGTCTGGGACTGCCATGTCAACTTGGCAAGTGCACACACTTGCCAGTCCCTAAACCTTCCCTTTTCTACATATTAGTCACCCCTAAGGTAGGCCCAAGGTACCCCTGTGGGCAGGGTGCATTGTATGTGAAAGGTAGGACATGCCCTGTTGTGCGTGGCATGTCCTGATAGTGAAATACTGGCAATTTCATTTTTCACTATTGCAAGGCTACCTGTTCCCATAGGACAGAATGGGGAGTTTGTTTATAACATCTTATAAACATAACTGGCCCTGGGAACCAGGTAGAAAAATAAAGTTTAGTATGCCTGAGCTCAGAATGTTAAAATACATCTTTTAGTGAGGGTGATTTTTACATTCTGTGTTAGAAAACACCACTTTTAGAAAGTAGTTATTTTCTTGCCTAACCATCCAGTGTGCCTCTGCTAGGTTTGTGTATTGCATGTCTGGCTTTTGGATGACAGGGGCGGAAGAGGGGCAGCGGCTCCAGAGGTCTGATGAGTCAGGGATGGGCTGAATAGACCTGGGCTGCATCTAAAGTAGGGGGAGGAGATTTCCTTTCACCTGAATGGGCCTGGTCTGCCTTCAACAATGCTGTCTCCACCCCCTGCCAGGAAGCTGCACCAGTGAGGACAGAACTGGTTTTGGCTGGGTACAGACACTCTCTGCCTTCAGAGAACAAAGGATTTTTGTGTATAGAAAGAGGGGCCCAGACCCCAGATTTTTAGATCACTTCTGGGAAATCAAGAGGAACCTTTGCCAAGGAGAAGCTGAGGAGGAATACTGCCCCTGTGCTGTTTGCTGTCTGGGGTTGGCCTGCAGTGGCTACTTGCTGCCAAGGAAAGGAGAAAAGGACTTTGCTGCTTGCTTTGTCCCCTGCTTGAAGAAAAGATCTCCAAGGGCTTGAAACTGAGCTGTCCCCCTGTTCTCAGAAACAGCAAAGACCTCACTGTGTCTGTGGGCACCGTCTCTGATCGTATCCACAGAAGAAAAGGGTAACCAACTCTGTCATCGAGTCTGTCGCAGGATTCCGAGTCCTGAAAGCACAGCCAAGAGTAACGCCTCGCTCGCAACGCAACCCTGGTCTCACCGACTCTGTCAATGAGCCGCTGCTTGCACCGCATCCTGAGGGCACCGCACTCCGCAACGCTTCGCTACACACTGCAAGGATGTCCCCAACACCATCGCTGCCCGACCCGAACATCGCCCGGCTCTGTCGCCGCACCGTGACTTGCCAGCACAGCAGCAAGCATCGTCTCACCCTTCAACGCAAGCCCTGGTCTCACCTACTCCGTCAACGAGCCGCTGCCTGCACCGCATTGTGAGGATACTGCCTGCTGCAACGCTCCTCTTCACAAAGCGACTGCGACGTTTGCCCCGACCGACTCACACCGACGTGTTGGTCGCAACAAGAAAGGTACTGTGTCCGAGTCTGTCGACGCTTTAGCTGGCCCTTATCGATGCGGTCGGCTGGAATTGTTAGACTCTGTCGTATTCAGTGTCGCGGTAGCCCCAGGAGGAGCTACAGAGTCGGAAGAACTGTGTTTTATTGATTTTCCCGCAATTTAAAGGTTATTTTGCACAAGTACTATTTTTCAAGAGTATTGTATGTTGGATTTTTATCGTATTTGGTCTTGTTGGTTTAGATAAAGATTTGCTATTTTTCTAAACTGGTGTGGTGTCCATCTGTAGTGTTTTCACTGTATTACTGTATGTGTTCACAAATGCTTAACACACTGCCTCTGAGATAAGCCTGTCTGCTCGTGCCAAGCTACCAAGGGGTGAGCAGGGGTTATTTTAGGAGTGTATCCCTTACCCTGACTAGAAGCAAGGGTCCCTATTTGGACAAAGGTTCCTACCTCTGCCAACTAGAGACCCCCATTTCTAACAATCATTAAATAACCCCTGCCATTGGTCGTATATACCTGTGTTCATTAACAAGGAGTATTGAGAAGGAGCAATCATTTACATCAAACACCATGAACATTAAAGTCCATTTGGGGCTTCACATGAGTCAATAGAGAGAGTTGGTGTGAGTTAACGGGTTTTATTAATTAATTCAGACTGATTTATTTATTCACTAAGTATTACTATTTAGTCATCATCATTACACGTTCAAGTAATCAATTAGTCGGAATTTCAAAACAAGACAAAATACCACATTAGTAAGGATTACAAATATAATGGAGAAAATACAGCAAGTGTGTTCCGTAAAGGAAATCCCTAACCTAAATGAATAGAGGTTTAAGCATTTGAGATCAGTTTCTTCAATGAGCAAGGTAAAGTGTCAGTTTCAGAAACCCAAATTAAGGGTTCTTATGAGAGAAATTGAAATGCATAGGCATGAAACCTTAGCACTTATGCAACAGAAATTAACAGAAGCAGGAAAGTATTCTCAGCTGTAAATTAGCAGGCGTCTCTAAAGGCTGCTCCATAATCCTACATCAAGCACTCCCAACCTAATCTCTAGGTATGAGAAATGAAACTCGGAAGGGTCAAGAGTTCTGCCTAAAGAGGTCTGCCTAACTATTCTAAGGAACACAAGCTAATATAATTTTACAAAACATCATTTGAAACAAAACTTTCATTTCTTTGCTTCCCCGAATAATCGGTGTTCAGCAAACTCTGGGAGCAGGTATACTCCTCAGTTCCTCACGTCTTCACAATAGACTACACAATCACATCCTTGAAGTGATACATCGTTCACATCTTGCGGTTTAGACAGTTCTTCCCACGAGTCGTGTTTCCTACCATCTCCTCAACTCCCTTTGAGAATCTCACTTTCAGTTGCCTAATACATAACAAATGAAATGCTATTCACTAGCTAACAGAAGGCTTCTGGAAAATTACAGCATCTGCAGTGGAAAAGAAAAACGTCTTGTGCAAGACAACAGTTTAATGCAAAAACATGCCTTTTAACCCTAGCGTGTAATTCCGACATTTAATATGGCATTAATAGTCAGGCTAACTTAAGACAGTATATTATGTTATTTAAATTGCGTGTTTACAATGCTTAAATATGACTACCTGCTACAAATTAGCATTTGTTATATGTGTGTTATTCAACATAAAATATTGCACTTTTCAGCTAAATGCATTTCATTTGCAAAATAAGAAAATTCACACCATCATAGACAAAAATTGGGTAGCCGGCTGTAACTCCAAAAGAATGCTGTTTTTGGAAGGTGCTCAGGGCCGGACTGGGAACCAAAACCGGCCCTGGCAAAGTGCTCGGCTTGACCCCCAGGGGGTTGGGGGTGCGGCCGAGCTGTTTGCCAGGGCCGGTTTCGGCCGATTTTGTTACAGGGGCCGACATTGCAGCTATGCTGCAAAAACGGCCCTGTAACAAAAACGGCCCCCTGGGGCCCAAAACCGGCCCACACCCTGGAGGCCCACCGGGGAAACGCCCGGTGCCCACTACGGCCAGTCTGGCCCTGAAGGTGCTGGGAGCTCCTCAAGCTTGTCGCCATAACATGTGGTAGCCAAACACATAAGCATCGATCAGCATAGAGGAAAAGAAGAGTTTATTGGGCACAAAAGCACAAACACAGCACAACAACACCTCCCTCATGATAGCTCCAGGCTCTGATCACTAACTGACATCGAGTATATAACCTTCATCAAGAGATACATTGGAACGTACGATGATCATTCCAATAAATGAATCAAAATATTGACAATTATCATATTGCAACATATAAGAAGTCAATTAATTAATTCAATAAACTCTATCGTGTTGGATCTTGTACCCATTAACTGCTGCAGTCTGCATGGTTTTGGATAACCAGAAAATTAATCCAGTTCTTATCTGCCGCCATTGTGTACTTTGTTAAAAAGAATATTTTGGAGTACTTTTCATCAGCCCAGCTATCAGGCATTACTTCAATTTTAAGCATAAAACAATGTTAATACTGGGGGTATAAACGCTTTCAGTGTCAGTCTGTGCCCTCAGTGTCATACTGTCCACTGTTGTAAAGTAGAGGAGTGAAACATCCTGTTAATGTTCAGAACGAACTGAGCTGCATCACTTTACCATATTTACACAAATGCTCTTAGTTCATTTTATTTTCATAAAACCACATGCACCTCTTTTGAGTATGTTTCTATTCACCCTAGAGTGTCTCCGAGGGTACCTATTGTTAACATCTTAGTAAACTACGTGTTAACTTTCATAGCGATCAGCAATTAAAATAAGTAATTTATTTTCACTTTCACGTAATGCAATTTATAGTACGTTCAGTGCATTACTAGTATTTTAAATGAGTGACTCTAATTTTAGGTTGGCAGCCAAATATCTTACCAGCCTTGTGCATTAAAAACAAGAAGGACTTTGGCATCTAGTGCACAAAAATATCTGTATGGAAAGCAGAATGAAAAATTAGTAATGATCTTGACTAATTTGACAGGAAGTTTGGTTGTATAGTAATTTTATGTTTGCATCCGGTAAAAGGAAGAAAACTATTTACCAGTTTCATGGTGCATTGCCTGTGCTCTGGTTTGTAAATAGCTTCAAATGCAGTCAGCTCTCTGTTCCATTCACATTTCACTCTATTTTGACATTATTTGACATTTACTGAAGTAGAAATAATTGCTGTTCCAAATACATATATTTTTTTTCGCATGCTGGCATCAGAAAGATCAGTACATTCTAGCATTAAAAACAAGTAATTTCTCCTTTTAAGTAGAGGGCTTTCAAACATACATCTGTATCCTAACATTTTACAGCTGAGCTTTCCTCACTCATCAAAATAAGAAATATGAACTTGAATATTATACATTGAACATTACAGCAGTGGTCACCACAGTCGTGTAAAATGTCACGTAATGTCACCCAAAAGATTCTCAGAGCTAATTTGATCCTGGCTTATGAGTGGAAGATGCCCACTGGATTCATGCCAAATGCTGCATTCTTTCCTTACTATTTACATGTATACATTGGTTATTGGGCGCATTTTTTCTTGTTGGCATGGAGCAGACCCATTTTTATCTTCCTCCTATTCAGGGCCTTTACTTTATGCATATTTCTGCTTCTTTCACTTAATCCACTTGAGTATGTTCTGCAGTTTGACAAAAAGGCCTCCTCCTGTAGACAAGCTTGACTGGTACAGAGCTGGATGTCAGAATATTGTTGTCTGAAATGTTGTCTGACCTAAATATTGAGACTTAATTTGGTTTACGAAAATATTGGGTGTAGCTTTTCTATTATTGTCTAAAAGGGGCGATATTTTTGTAAACGCTATTTAGGTCTCAATATTTAAGTCGGACGACATTCTGACAGTGAAATTGTGGTACAATGACTGGGTAAGACTGGTGCCTTATAAGGGTAGAGCATTATTTTTTACCTGTTGAATTTATTTGTAAATTATAGGTGCTCCATGGGAGACCAACAATTGGCCATTTCAGAGACATCATGGTAACTTTTGTGATTCTCCAAGCATCTATGATAGTTGCATGTCTGTCTTAGCCCAGAGGGAAATGGAGTAGCCCAAAAGAGTACATTCAATAGTGTTGCAGGGGCTGATCCGGATACCTCATTTGTAGTGTAAGCATAAAACACTAAGGGGCATATTAGCAACGAGGTGATAAACAATTATCGCCGCTTTTGCGTCCGTTTTCGGACGAAAGCGGCGATAATTTTATCGCCTAATCAGCAGGTCACGCTATCGCGTGAATCCTTGCATTATCGCCCTTTCCTCAACGCCCATCTTTGCATCTCTAATGAGATGCAAAGTGAAGCGTACTCGGATGGACTACGTTGCAAATATCGCTGATGTTCACATCGCGATATTTACAAGGCAGCCCACATGATTTTAGCAGAGGTTAGATTTCGGCGAAAACGGCCGTTTTCGCCAAAATCTAACGTCTGCTAAAATCCTGACTTAGCCATCCCTAACATAGGGGTGGATTCTGCTGATACGACCACAGGGTCGTATCAGCATGAGTTATCGCCGTTTGCAGGGAACATCGCTGGAAAACCAGCGATGTTCCCTGCAAAACGGCGATAACCTCCGCTATCTCTGGAATTTTTATCGCCCTGGAGAAGCGCGTTGTTAATAACGCGCTACCAGGGCAATAAATTCCAGAGATAGCCGGCGATAGGGAATCTGTCGCTAAGCACGGCCAGCGATAATTATCGCTGGCCGTTGATAATATGCCCCTAAGAAAAAGTGGATTACATCCACCCATCTTCATTAACACATACATGTATTTTTAAATGTATTTCTAACATTTTATTTATGTTAATTTTCATACAACAGTATAAGCACTTTTGATTACAAACATGTGTTTCCCTTTTCATTTACTGGTATACCAATGTACTCTGCTGTTTAAGTGGAGCACACCATAGTGGAGGCGGAGAACTTTGTTTTTGGGGCAGAGTACTTCACGAACCACAGCAAACAGTAACTGGCGTATAGGAATAGAAGGAATACAAAGTAGGCCATTCCAGAGCTATCCACTGGCCAAAACACAATCATCCTCCACCCTACATCTCCATCTCTCACATATTCTTCCAAAATGTCTGGAGCCCGACACGAGAAAACCCCCAGTTTTTCCCCAAGGCAATTAGACATCAACAGGGAGATAGCCTTCAAAGGTATCCTTAGGAGTTCAAGGAGCCAGACAGCCAGCTGAGAAATGTAGCACAAATCTAAATAAGGGAGGAGATTGCCCTACAGTGAAGTGCAAATGAGTGTTTGCGTAATGCCAGGGACTCCACGAACATTGGGCGTACCTCTGGCAGTGGGAATGGCCGAAGTCCGAGGTTGTGCTAGATGTATCCTGCCAGCTGCAAACGTAGTACCACAGGCTTTTTCCACACAGAAGGGTCTTGAAAACAGCTTGGCTGACCCTACATGCTCAACTGAAAGAACACAAGCAACAGCAAGACTGTAAGTCTGAACATCACCAGAATACATAATTGCACATATAGGGGCATATTATCAAGCCATTTATTGCTGCGTTAGCGTCACTTTCTTGACGCTAACACATTTTTTTAACGCCCTATTATCAAGCTGTCGCTAACAGGCATTAGCGGCAGCTTTCCAGCGATAGCAGCCAGTTTTTTTATCGCCTTGCATGCCAGCGATATTTATCGCTAATGACATGCAAGGTAGGCGTTCCTTCTCAAAATTTCAGGAAAACTCACGCTAACACCACTGCGCCCTATTATCAAGGATGGGCCGGACCTGCGAAGCGATAAAAAAAGTCGCGCTAAGGCCCGTTAGCTGCAGGAACTTAAGACCAAAAAATAGCTGGTCTTAAAAATGGGGACAAGACTTGGGCCCACATGTATGCATGTTTTTGGATCTGGACAGCGCTGCAAGCAATGTTGCAGCACTGCCCTGCGACAAAAATACAGTGCAGGAATGCGCACCATCAATGAGTTAGTGCGCATTCCTGTGCCCCACTCATGAAAAGTGTTGCTGCGCTGCGACAAGACAGCGTAGCAACACTTCTCATTACGCATTCCTCGCAACAGCATAGATGCGCTGTACTCCCTGGACAGCGCTCCATGACGTCAGGAATCCTGACGTATCTGTCTGCGCTAAAGTCACGCATTGCTGCAGTTGTGTCACAACCATGACGCAACTCCAGCAATGCATAGGGCCAGCCTATCCCTATGGCACTGCCTCACCCTCACGCCTGTTATCAGGCAGGCGGAAGGTACTGACGCAGTGCCGTTCATGAGGGGGTGCCCGAATGTCGGCGATGTTGGATATCCATCGGTGGTGGTTGCGCGCTGCGGTGTCATCGTTTGGAAGCATTGGTGGAGTGTTGGTGCGAAGGCAGTTGACCAGATGTTCTGCGGTGGCCTTGATCCAGCTGCGACGGGGTGCGATGATGGCGCTGGCGTCCGGTGGGCAAGGTGAAGACGTCATTCATCCAATGATGGTAGTGCCAGGAGAGTCCGGTGTTGTGGCTGTAGTTGAAGTACCCGCTGGCAGAGGTGGCGTGTTTGACCGTGTGTCCTGCTATGTGGCCTGTTGAGGTGACTTGCTGCTTGCGTCTGATGTCGGTGACAGAAGGGGGTGGTGCTCTGGTCACTGGGGTTGCCCAGGTGGAACTTGAATTCACCGAGTTGGATGTCGTCAGGGGATGGGAGACCCTGGGGTGCAATGATGTCTACAATGGGATTGTAGAATGGGGGCCATGGCCCGGGGGCCTGCACATGAGGGTACCACAGAGGATGTTCTTGGGCTTGGTCCGGATCTGGGAGTTGACGTGGTCCATGGTCACCCTTGGCACATTAGAGTGTGTGGTCAGTCGGAGTGTGCCTCTGTAGGTGACGGCAATGCCTCCTCCTTGATGGTCGGGGTGCTCCTTGCGGGTGATACTGCATCTGTCAGTGATGGTGAAGGCGATGTCCGTTACGGAGCAGAGGTTTGTCCTGGCAGGCGAGGTGGAGTCCTGGGATGATGGCGAGGAGGGTGCTGGCGTCGTAGCGGTGGAGTGTCCAAGAGGAATGCACCTTGGTGCTGAGCATGGTCCAGGGGCAGACGGACGCAAACGGCGTAGCTAATGTGTTGCCTTTGTCACGGGAGACGACCAATACAACGCAACTCCGACAACGCGGGTCCCTTAACATCGCATTTGATTACAACGCATTGTGAGGTCAGTAATGGGGTAATTTAAACTTTTTCAGGTTTGTATGGGTTTTGGATGTAAAAAATGAAAATTGGACTATTTCTTGGGGTAAAATATGAAAAATGGTCTATTTCTTGGGGAACAATTTGAAAAATGGGATGTTTTTGGGGTAAAATATGAACAATGGGGTGTTTTTGGGCTAAATTTTGGAATTTTTGGGTGGTTTTTGGGGTCAAATTTCTAAATCTTGGGTGTGTTTTGTGCCAAAATAAAGAGAAATTTGGGGGTGCATTTGTCTCAAATGTGATCTTTTGGGTGTCTTTTGGGGGTTCAGAAAGGAATTCCAGGGTTCACGGTTGGGTTTGTTGTGCAAAGGTTATTTTTGGGTTGCACTCACTGTAGTGGGAACAGTGATCTTCATGTCTCCGCTATGCATCACCTACTCTACTGTTGCAATGTGTCTAATATTAGTATATATTGGAATGGAATGCGATGTTATGGCATGCATCGCAACTACGTATGTGCCTTTGGCGCACAAGTGGTACGCCCGCAGTGCATGGGCGCACAGCGGCCACCATTGAGAAGTGCGGGGGTGTCTGGACAGCTGTCAGGTGGTAAACCCCGTAAAGAACACTGGATGGTGCATGGACGTGGGGATGTGTGTGTGAGCGTGTGTTGTAAACATTTATTGAGGGAAGTCTTACCTCTAAGCCGTGTCCCGTGTCTTCGTAGCTTCTGCTCTCCTGCATCTGCTTCCAGGAAAAAGATGTAGGCAGCCAGGCTCCCTCCCCTGAGTCAATCACAATGCTGCGATGCGTCGGTGGGATTGTTAATTGGCAACGGGACAAGTCATGCAGCCAGGGGCTGTAATGCAGCCTGCATTGCGAACAGAGAAGTGCGCATGTCTGCATTGGGCGGGCTGAGTGGGCCGACCAAACAGTCATTGCGCACTTGAGTGTGCATGCCAATCCGCACATTCCCTGCTCCGTGTTTGGAGCAGTCCTTTCCACCCGCCCACCCCCTGAGGATACATAGCATGATTACATCAGTTAATTATCCCTTGTTTTCCCCTTTTTTAACTGTTTTTTTGGCTTCTCTGAGCCCGCACTACCCGCTTCCGGCCGCTGCTGCCCCTGCGGCCCGCACCCCTGTCCTCGCACATTCCCGCCTCCCAGCTGATCGTTCCTCCACCCTCCCCTACTTAATGGCGGACGCTGCGCGATTGCGCAGCGGACACGCGCCGCTGGCGCGCAGAAGGCGCGCCTAAGATAAGCCCATCTGCGCACATCTGCGACCCAACCGCGACCAGCACCAGGAAGCCTGGATCACGGGCCACCCACTGCTACAGCACAGCCACCCTCCACGCACTTAACCCGGGAAAGTCAGAGACTGACAACAGGCCTCAGCAAACACAACCCACGGCCAGTTCTCCTGCCTCCACTGCCGCCAGAGCTTAACCACCACCCCGGACTCCAACACAGCCGACGCCAGCACTGGCGACACCCTAGGATGCATCCTCCTCAACGGGCGTTCCGTGCACAAACACGGCGTGGAAATCTGGAACCTACTCGACTCTCTCTCGCCCGACATCACCTTCTTCACGGAGACCTGGACCAATGCCTCCTCCGCCCCCGACATCAACACCGTTATCCCGGACGGATACAAGATCCAGAGGAAGGATCGCATCAGCCACCCGGGAGGGTGCCTCACCATTGCCCACAAGAGCACCCTCCGCCTCACCACCTCCAGCAAAACCTTCCCCTCCGCCAAACATCTGCACGTCCAGATCCAGACCAGCCACAACTGCACACTCCGAGGAACCCTCGTCTACAGACACCCGGGCCCCGGACACACCAGCCAGCCCACCATCTCCACCTGGATGCCAGTCACAGCCGAAGACACAGCCTCAACCATGAAAGGCATCCACTCGTGGGCCCCCACCAACCCATGCCCTCCCACATCTACCACAGAGCCGCGGCAGCCATCACACACGAACTGCAACACACCATCAACACCACCTTCAAAACAGGCACCTATCCAGACGACTGAAAGCATGCAGAAGTCTGGCCCCTTCTCAAAAAGACCACAGCTGACCCCACCGACCTCAAGAACTACCGGCCCATCTCGCTCCTCCTCTTCGCGGCCAAAGTTGCAGAGTAAACAGTCAACAGGGAACTGACACGATTCATTCATGACAATGCCATCCTTGACCTGTCCCAATCCGGATTGCGAACCAACTACAGCAACGAGGCCATCCTACTCGCCGCCACAGACGACATCCACACACTCCTGGACCAAGGCCACTCCACAGCCCTCATCATACTCGTCCTTTCAGCAGCCTTCGACACCGTCTCCCACCACACACTAGTCGCCAGACTACACGACACCGGCATACAAGGAACAGGCCTCGACTGGATCCGATCATTCCTCCCGGAAGAAGACAAAGGATCAGACTGCCAACCTTCCTCTCCGATCACACGTAAATCACCTGCGGAGTCCCAGAGGGTTCATCTCTGAGCCCGACCCTCTTCAACATCTACAAGGCACCCTCGACGCCATCGTCCAACAACACGGCCTCAACATCGTATCCTACGCTGATGATACCCAGCTTATCCTCTCCCTCACCAAAGACCCCACCACCGCCAGACTCAACTTTCAGAAAGGAATGCAGGACGTCGCAGTCTGGATGACCAACAGCTGCCTGAAGCTCAACGCTGAGAAGACAGAAGTCCTTGTCCTTGGAACCACACCTTCAGCATGGGACAACACCTGTTGGCCTTCGCCCTCGGAAGCCCACCTACCCCCTCGGAGCACGCCAGAAACCTCGGCATCGTACTCGACCCATCCCTCACCATGAACAGACAGGTCTACGCCGTCACCTCCAGCTGCTTCAACACCCTCCGCATCCTCCGCAAGACCTTCAAATGGATACCCCCAGAGTCAAGGAAGACAGTCACCCATGCACTCATCACCAGCAGACTGGACTATGGGAACGCACTCTACGCCGCCATTTACAAGTCCCTACTCTGCAAACTACTGACATTACAGTACACTGCCGCCAGACTCGTCCTCGGCATCCCCCGGCACTAACACATCAGCCACCACCTATGTAGACTCCACTGTCTCCCCGTGGTGAAAAGAGTCACCTTCAAAATCATCACTCACGCCTACAAATGCCTACACAACAACGTAACCAAATACCTCAACGACAGAATCAACTTCCACGTACACAAATGAGACATCCGATCTTCCAACCTCGCACTGTGTGAAACCCAGCGCATCCACAGAGCCAGAGCATGAGGCAGATCCTTCTCCCACATTGCATCCAATACCTGGAACGAGCTACCGGCAGACATCAGAGGTGCCCGCTCCCTGAACACCTTCAGGAAGACCCTCAAGACCTGGCTCTTCGGCTAACAGATCTGCGGCCACCCACCCCTCAGTGCCTTGCGACCCTCACGGGTGAGTGGCGTGCTTACAATTCCCCTCTGTGATTGATTGATTGAGTTATCATCATGTGATGATTGTTCCTCACCTGCACTGCTTGGGGTGGTGGGGCAACGCTCTTCCAACATAGCGGTAGAGCCGCCACTGGAGGTGCGTCATCTACGTGTGATAGGCATGAGCGACTCCCCCCCGCCCTCCTGCGCTACGCGTCCCACCTTCTCCTTCCCTGGACATTGACCCCGTGGCGCAATCCACTGCACCCTCCCCAAATCTGTGACTCAGCCAGCAGGAGCCTGAGCCAGGTGTGCTTTCACTGGGCTGGGTACAGCAGTCACCGCGTAGTCCACTGGTGGACCACCCGATGCAGTTGATCCAGCAGGGCTCCGTTAGGCGTGTAGTTGCAGCGCTCAGTCCACACAAGTTCGGCATAGCACAGGGGCCTCACCCTCCAGAGCGTCGGGCCAGCCCAACATCATCCGTCCTGTGATGCAGGGAGACGGCACCCACCGTTGGTAATCCCCTCCGTGCACCCCGGTGTAGTGGTGGATCATAGTATGCGAAGCGGACCTCACTACGTTGGTGCGCAGGATCACCTCTACCATTGACTGCACCAAGGTGCGCAAGGCGGGCTTCTCACACAGGTCAGCAACGTGTCTCCATGCGACCTGCCAGACTTCACCACCAGGTACGGGCGATTGTCGCACATCAATATCTCCCACCACGGCTCATCGACTCCACATCCCACTCCAGGCCACAGACGCAGGTCCAGCGAGGGATCCAGGAACCAGACGCAGGTCCAGCGAGGGATCCAGGAACCAGACGCAGGTCCAGCCAGGGATCCAGGAACCAGACGCAGCTCCAGTGAGGGATCCAGGAACCAGACGCAGGTCCAGCGAGGGATCCAGGAACCAGACGCAGGTCCAGCGAGGGATCCAGGAACCAGACGCAGGTCCAGCGAGGGATCCAGGCCACAGACGCAGGTCCAGCGAGGGATCCAGGAAGCAGACGCAGGTCAAGCGAGGGATCCAGGAACCAGACGCAGGTCCAGCGAGGGATCCAGGAACCAGACGCAGCTCCAGCGAGGGATCCAGGAACCAGACACAGCTCCAGCGAGGGATCCAGGAACCAGACGCAGGTCCAGCGAGGGATCCAGGAACCAGACGCAGCTCCAGTGAGGGATCCAGGAACCAGACGCAGGTCCAGCGAGGGATCCAGGCCACAGACGCAGGTCCAGCGAGGGATCCAGGAACCAGATGCAGGTCAAGCGAGGGATCCAGGAACCAGACGCAGGTCCAGCGAGGGATCCAGGAACCAGACGCAGCTCCAGCGAGGGATTCAGGAACCAGACACAGCTCCAGCGAGGGATCCAGGAACCAGACGCAGGTCCAGCGAGGGATCCAGGAACCAGACGCAGGTCCTGCGTGGGAACCAGGATGTTGGGTGGCTTGAGGGGGTTGTTGATGTGTGCTGCACTATGCCCTGGCTGCTCAAATCTGCACTTTTCCTTTTTTTGTGTGCATCTTTCATATTGGGTGGACAGATAGGCTAAGTCCAAACTTGCGGGTTAGCGTGCCTTTTTCTATCGCTAAGGGCTTATCGCTGGATTCCACCCGCTATCACTGGTTTCATTAACGCCATCGCGCTAATGTTAGCAGCGGTTTTCGCCGCTAATCCCTGAAGGTATCGCCTGTTAGCAAAACGTTGCTAATACGTCGCTAACAGGGCGATAACTTGCAGGGATCGACGGCGATAGGAAAACTATCGCTAACCTAGGTTAGCGATAGTTATCGCCATTTCTTGGTAATATGCCCCATAGTTTGAAAGAGTTGTCCTGTCATGTGTCAGGTTTTTGTGTCTTTCTTTTGTTCCTTGTTGTCTGTATTTTATGCTGTAAAACGTGATGTGGAATGAATTTTATTTTGTTACCAATCTTAATTTCTTTTACTTTTAAATACATGTTATGAATCATAAAACAATAAGTTGGAATATAAGAACTTTGTAAAGAGAAAACGTCTGTGTTTGAAAGAAATGTTGAAGTAATCTTTTTCATATTGCCTTATCTGAAAGATAAGCGACTTCATATTATGACTTGTACATGTAGCATATTGTCGTAAATGGGGTCATTAATTATGGGAGGGGGTAGCCTACCAACTCAATGAACCCATGCTGGTTAGGTAAAAACACTGCATGAAATAATCTCTGCTCAGCCCCTGGTAGCTATGGAGCAACCAGCAAGCAATGCCCTTAGAAGTGTGTACTAACTTCAAGCAGTATCAGTAATTTTGACAGCAAGAACACAACACAGTAAAATTCCTAAATCGATTTAGAAAAATAGAGACAAAATGAATTAGCAAACAGACACCGAGTTCATCAAACTAGGTTCAGTGGAATCATAGAAATGATTTTTTAAAGCCCCAATTCTTACAGGCAGAATATTGAGGGGATCAAGCGAGGGAAAGAAGTGGAAAGGGAACAGCTAGGACGGAGACCTGCGGAAGAAATACAATATCGTGAGATGTTCTCCCACTACCTTCCTTATGTATCGCTGTGGAGTACTAAGATTACCTGTAAAATAAAAGACCAGTTTTGAATCCTATAATGCAGTGCATAACTCCTGTCTCAATCAAAAACTCTTATGGAGGATTCTCTGCATGAACACAAAATAAATAGGCTCATTAACCCCTTCGCTGCTAGGCCTTTTCCCCCCCTGTGCTAAGCCTTTTTTTTCTATTTGGGGGAGTTCGCGCTTAGGCCCCTGTAACTTTTTGACCACATAAGGTATCCACGCCAAATTTGCGTCCTTTTCTTACAACATCATGGGGATTCTAAAGGTACCCAGGGTTTGTGGATTCCCCTGGAGGGGACCCAGAAATTAGACAAAATACAGCTAAATTTTGGTTTTTTGGGGAAAAATGGGAAAAAACTGCTGCAAATGAAAGCGTCTGGTTTTTTCCCTGCAAATGGTATCAAAAAAGGGTTTGTGGGGCTGAAGTCACCATTTTCCCAGCTTTTAGGGAATTACAAACTTTTGTCAGAAAACCAAAAAATTTTACACAGTTTTGGCATTTTTCTGGGACATAGCCTATTTTTGATATTTTTTGTGCTTTCAACCTCTTTCCAGTTAATGGTAGAAATGGGTATAAAAGCAATAATGGATCCTGGAAAGCTATACATTTTTGAAAAGTAGACAAAATTATGAATTCAGCAAGGGGCCATTTGTGTAGATCCTTCAAGGTTTCTTTATAGAAACTAACAGTTAAATATAGGAAAAATTAAAAATTAGTTGAAAAAACCAGCCTTTTGTGTCAACGTTTTCACCTGTAACTTCTTCTAATTATGACAGCTCTTTGAAAGCAGTATACTGTTACATCCGCTGGACCTTACTGGCTGTGGGGATATATAGGACTTGTAGGCGCACCAAGAACCCGACGAACCCAGAGCCAAAAACTGAGCAGCGACTTGCAATGGTTTTTTATTATGTACCGGGTATATAGCAATTATTCTGGGAAAATGTATACATGGAAAAATCGGTATGAAAGACACCTACGTATTTCTGAAATGGGAACAAAATATAGAGTTTAGAAACAGTAGATATTTTCACATTTCCGAAATTGGGAATACTCATACTAGCATGAGAATTATCGGTCATTTTTCAAAATGACTTCATTTTTACACATTGTCTTTCATTTGGAAGGCAGAAATGCATCGAAAGTCAATAGGTAATAACATTTGCTTTACAAATCTGAATTACCCTAAGTCTCCCGATAAAAATGTTACCTCACTTGTGTGGGTAGGCATAGTGCCCACGACAGGAAACGGCTCAAAACGCAACGTGAACACACCACAATTTCACAATGAAAAATTACCCTATTTTTGCAAAGTGCCTAGCTGTAGTTTTTGAACCCTAGCTCTGCCGGAACCTAGGGAAACCTAGCAAACCTATACATTTTTGAAAACTAGACACCCAGGGGAATCCAAGATGGGGTGACTTGACTGCCTCTCAACAGGTTCTGTTACCCAGAATCCCTCGCAAACCTAAAAAATTGTCCAAAAAAACACATTTTCCTCACATTTCTGTGGTGGAAAGTTCTGGAATCTGCGTGGATCCACAAATTTCTACCCACCCCGCATTCCCCAGAGTCTTCCTTAAAAATGGTACCTCACTTGTGTGGGTAGGCCTAGTGCCCGAGACAGGAAACGGCGCAAAACGCAACGTGGACACACCACAATTTCACAGTGAAAAATGACCCTTTTTTGGCAAAGTGCCTAGCTGTAGTTTTTGAACCCTAGCTCTGCCAGCACCTAGGGAAACCGAGCAAACCTATACATTTTTGAAAACTAGACACCCAGGGGAATCCAGGATGGGGTGACTTGACTGGCTCTCACCAGGTTCTGTTACCCAGAATCCCTTGCAAACCTAAAAAATTGTCCCAAAAAAACACATTTTCCTCAAATTTCTGTGGTGGAAAGTTCTGGAATCTGCGTGGATCCACAAATTTCCACCCACCCCGCGTTCCCCAGAGTCATCCAAGAAAACGGTACCTCACTTGTGTGGGTAGGCCTAGTGCCCGTGACAGGAAACGGCGCAAAACGCAATGTGGACACACCACAATTTCACAGTGAAAAATGACCCTTTTTTGGCAAAGTGCCTAGCTGTAGTTTTTGTACCCTAGCACTGCTGGCACCTAGGGAAACCTAGCAAACCTATACATTTTTGAAAACTAGACTCCCTGGGGAATACAGAATGGGGTGAGTTGACTGCCTCTCACCAGGTTCTGTTACCCAGAATCCCTTGCAAACCTAAAAAATTGTCAAAAAAAGCACATTTTCCTCACATTTCTGTGGTGAAAAGTTCTGGAATCTGCGTGGATCCACAAATTTCCACTCACCCCGCGTTCCCCAAAGTCTTCCGAGAAAAATGGTACCTCACTTGCGTGGGTGCGTCAAGGTCCCGTGACAGGCAAGGGCCCAAAACCTATTGAGGCAACATCAAAATTACCGATCACAAACCAACCTGGTTTTGCAAGGGGGGTCCCATGAGTTTTTGGCCCTGGGCTCGGCGACCATCTAGGGAAACCTACCAAACCCACACATTTCTGGAAACTAGACATCCGGGGGAGTCCAGCGAGGTATGGCTTGCGTGGGTCCCCTAAAGCTTTCCTACCCACAATCCCCTGCAAACCGCAAATTTAGCTGAAAAAATCACTTTTTTCTGAAATTTCTGTGTTGGAAAGTTCTGGAATCTACGTGGATCCACAAATTTCCTCCCAGCCAGCGTTCCCCAAGGTCTCCCGATAAAAAATGATACCTCACTTGCGTGGGTGGGTCAAGTACCCGCGACAGGCAAGGGCCCAAAACCTATTGAGGCGACATCAAAATTACCTATCACAAAACAACCTGGTTTTGCAAGGGGGGTCCCATGAGTTTTTGGCCCCGGGCTCGGCGGCCATCTAGGGAAACCGACCAAACCCACACATTTCTGAAAACTAGACACCCGGGGGAGTCCAGAGAGGTATGGCTTGCGTGGGTCCCCTAACGTTTTCCTACCCAGAATCCCCTGCAAACCTCAAATTTAGCTGAAAAAATCACTTTTTTCTCAAATTTCTGTGTGGGAAAGTTCTGGAATCTACGTGGATGCACAAATTTCCTCCCACCCAGCATTTCCCCAGGTCTTCCGATAAAAATGATACCTCACTCGCGTGGGTGGGTCAATTACCCGTGACAGGCAAGGGCCCAAAACCTATTGAGGCGACATCAAAATTACCTATCACAAAACAACCTGGTTTTGCAAGGGGGGTCCCATGAGTTTTTGGCCCCGGGCTCGACGGCCATCTAGGGAAACCTACCAAACCCACACATTTCAGAAAACTAGACACCCGGGGGAGTCCAGAGGGGTATGGCTTGCGTGGGTCCCCTAACGTTTTCCTACCAAGAATCCCCTGCAAACCTCAAATTTAGCTGGAAAAAATCACTTTTTTCTCAAATTTCTGTGTGGGAAAGTTCTGGAATCAATGTGGATCCACAAATTTCCTCCCACCCAGCGTTTCCCCAGGTCTCCCGTTAAAAATAATACCTCACTCGCGTGGGTGGGTCAAGTACCCGCGACAGGCAAGGGCCCAAAACCTTTTGAGGCAACATCAAAATTACCTATCACGAAACAACCTGGTTTTGCAAGGGGTGTCCCATGAGTTTTTGGCCCCGGGCTCGGCGGCCATCTAGGAAACCTACCAAACCCACACATTTCTGAAAACTAGACACCCGGGGAGTCCAGCGAGGTATGGCTTGTGTGGGTCCCCTAACGTTTTCCTACCCAGAATCCCCTGCAAACCTCAAATTTAGCTGAAAAAAATCACTTTTTCTCAAATTTCTGTGTGGGAAAGTTCTGGAATCTACGTGGATCCACAAATTTCTTCCCACCCAGCGTTCCCCCAGGTCTCCCAATAAAAATGATACCTCACTCGCGTCGGTGGGTCAAGTACCTGCGACATGCAAGGGCCCAAAACCTATTGAGGCAACATCAAAATTACCTATCACACGCAAGCCATACCTTTCTGGACTCCCCCGGGTGTCTAGTTTTCAGAAATATGTGGGTTTGGTAGGTTTCCCTAGATGGCCGCCGAGCCTGGGGCCAAAACTCATGGGACCACCCCATGCAAAACCAGGTTGTTTTGTGATAGGTAATTTTGATGTCACCCCAATAGGTTTTGGGCCCTTGCCTGTCGCGGGTACTTGACCCACCCATCCGGGTGAGGTATCAGTTTTATCGGGAGACCTGGGGGAACGCTGGGTGGGAGGAAATTTGTGGATCCACGTAGATTCCAGAACTTTCCCACACAGAAGTTTGAGAAGAAAGTGATTTTTTCAGCTAAATTTGAGGTTTGCAGAGGATTCTGGGTAGGAAACGTTGGGGGACCCACGCAAGCCATACCTCGCTGGAATCCCGGGTGTCTAGTTTTCAGAAATGTGTGAGTTTGGTAGGTTTCCCAGAGGCCGCCAAGCCCGGGCCAAAAACTCATGGGACCCCCCTTGCAAAACCAGGTTGTTTTGTGATAGGTAATTTTGATGTCGCCTCAATAGGTCTTGGGCCCTTGCCTGTCGCGGGCACTAGGCCTACCCACACAAGTGAGGTACCATTCTTTTTGGAAGGCTTTGGGGAACGTGGGGTGGGTGGAATTTTGTGGATCCACGCAAGCTCCAGAACTTTCCACCACAGAAATATGAGGAAAATGTGTTTTTTTGGACAAATGTTTAGATTTGCAAGGGATTCTGGGTAACAGAACCTGGTGAGAGCCAGTCAAGTCACCCCATCCTGGATTCCCCTGGGTGTCTAGTTTTAAAAAATGTATAGGTTTGCTAGGTTTCCCTAGGTGCCGGCAGAGCTAGGGTTCAAAATCTACAGCTAGGCACTTTGCAAAAAAAGGGTCAGTTTTCACTGTGAAAATGTGGTGTGTCCACGTTGCGTTTTGGGCCGTTTCCTGTCGCGGGCACTAGGCCTACCCACACAAGTGAGGTACCATTTTTTTCGGAAGGCTTTGGGGAACGTGGGGTGGGTGGAATTTTGTGGATCCACGCAAATTCCAGAACTTTCCACCACAGAAATATGAGGAAAATGTGTTTTTTTGGACAAATGTTTAGGTTTGCAAGGGATTCTGGGTAACAGAACCTGGTGAGAGCCAGTCAAGTCACCGCATCCTGGATTCCCCTGGGTGTCTAGTTTTCAAAAATGTATAGGTTTGCTAGGTTTCCCTAGGTGCCGGCAGAGCTAGGGTTCAAAATCTACAGCTAGGCACTTTGCAAAAAAAGGGTCAGTTTTCACTGTGAAAATGTGGTGTGTCCACGTTGCGTTTTGGGCCGATTCCTGTCGTGGGCACTAGGCCTACCCACGCAAGTGAGGTACCATTTTTCTTGGAAGACTTTGGAGAACGCGGGGTGGGTGGAATTTTGTGGATCCACGCAGATTCCAGAACTTTCCACCACAGAAATGTGAGGAAAATGTGGTTTTTTTGACAAATCTTTAGGTTTGCAAGGGATTCTGGGTAACAGAACCTGGTGAGAGCCAGTCAAGTCACCCCATCCTGGATTCCCCTGGGTGTCTAGTTTTCAAAAATGTACAGGTTTGCTAGGTTTCCCTATGTGCCGGCTGCGCTAGGGCCCAAAATCCACAGGTAGGCATATTGCTAAAAACAAATCCGTGCCTAGTCAGCTTTCTGCCGCCCTGGGGGGGGATATCGGGGGGGTGGGGTTGCCCCGATATGCCCCCAAGGGGGGCAGAAACACTGTGGATATTTTGTGGGTGGGTGGGGGCATTGGTATGCCCATTCTGGGCAGCCCCCACCCCCACACATAAAAAAGCCAGCATAATCGTTGGCGTCTAGTGGGCTTTTGCCCCCCCGGGGGGGGCAGATTGGGGGCTACTGCCCCATCTTCCCCCCAGGGGGGGCAGTAAGGCTGTAATTGTTGCGGGTGGGGGCATTGGCATGCCCGTTTTGGGCAACCCCCACCCTAATTAAAATTTGCACAAAAAAATCCCTTGCGTCTAGTGGGCTTTTTGCCCCCCCCGGGGGTTAAGATTGAGGGCTAATGCTGTAATGGTGGCGGGGGGGTGGGGGCATTGGCGTGCCCATTTCGGGGAGCCCCCACCCTAAAAAAAATGCACCAAAAAAAATCCCTGGCATTTACTGGGCTTTCTGCCCCCCAGGGGGGGACAGAAAGACTGAATTGTGCCCATTTCTTTATGGGGGAGCGAAGGCCCTTGCCCAAGGGGCCGCTACCCCCTCCCTGGTGTCTAGTGGGTGGATCCCTGCTTGGGGATCGCCCTCCAGGGGCGATTCCCAAGCAGGGATCCACTGGGGCGGGGTACCATTGGAAAGGGGAGATGCTCCCCTTTCCAATGATACCTCTCCCGTCTTTCTACGTGCCCGGGGGGCTGAGATAGCCCCCTGAGCACATAGAAAGTGAAACTGAAATGAGCCTAAAGGCTCATTTCAGTTTCGATTTCTGTGCAATGATGACAGCGCGACGTGCGCGCTGATCGTCATGGCACAGAAACCAGGGAGAGGCCTCGGGAGCTGGGAAGCTCTTCCCCAGCTCCCAAGGTCACAGGGGAGAAATAGAAATCCCTCTGCTGTCTGCAGCAGAGGGATTTCGTGCCCCTGGCCTCATGACGGAATGGTTCCGTCATGAGCACAGGGGCACCGATGCTCATGACGGAACCATTCCGTCATGAGCATCGAAGAGGTTAATATCTGGGAGTATATATTTATATATTGGTGTAGCTGTAGCCTATCTTAACAAGTAACACAGTGTGATTGAAATGCAAATACCCACCACAGGAACCATGAAGACTTACATCACTGGGGAAGAGCCACTCCTTGGACTCTTGTAATTACCCCTGTTAAAATGTCAAATTAACTATACAGGTGTTTCACTTTATCATAATGGCCATAGTACTTATTACTCACATAGCACGCAGTCTTGCAATGAACAGTAATGCAAATACAAAAAAGTCACGTATGGCTCCGTTGCTTCACAGAAACCGTATCCAAAGTCAAAGCAGAATCATTTCAGAAGCGCTACTGTGCGTAATTCCAACAACAGAAGACCTCCCAGAATCACCGTGGCATGGGTTAGTTCGCCTGACAACTCAGCGCTGAGAGAAGGAGGTCTTTCCCCGCAGAATGAATTGTCAAGGGAAATGGCAGCACAGAAACTCTACGTGCTCGCCAATTCCCCGCAACCTCTGTGGTAACAACAAAGGAGGCAATCAGAGAGGGAATGAGGACTATACTTGGTGCATGTGCACCCTTACCATTCCAGTCGATGGGGGTGATGCGATACTCTCCGTGATTGCTGGTTAAAAGAATAATAGAGCATTTTCTAGCATTTGTGACAATAATTTTAGATTCTATTAAGGACACAGAGGTGAGGATAATGCTTTTCAATCTTTACTACTCCAAAAATAGCAGCCAATGAAAAAACAGTAAACAGTAAACATACTACATAGCCCATGAGGCTTTGAACCACACCTCTTATTAACCCACCAAGAGTCTCTTGGCATCACTTACAAAATAGAGGGGCACCATCTTTTCTGCCTCTTTCATTGTGAAAAACGCAGTCCCATGAATCAAGAACCATGTCCATAAGATAAACAAAAGAACAGTTTAAACAACTCTCAATGGAGAGTTAACAAAGTCCAGAACGTCTCATCTCCCAAATGAAGGAAATCTGAATATAGTAACCAGAGCCGTTAACGCAGTCCACAGGTGCATCAGTTTTGTTTGGATTCAGATCCTGAAAAGAAATGTAGAATGAATCTCACCTCAACACATATTGCATCACAAAGGCGGGCCAAAAGAAACAGTTTGTGCATAGCAGTCTCACTTCGCATACAATGAAACCAAACATCTTACCTGTCCCAATGGGAGGGATAATCCTCGCCTCCATGTCCTTACTAGAATCTAAAATTCTTGTTTCAAATGCTACAACATTTTCTATTCTATGGCAGGACCGGAGGCTCCGAATATGCTGGTTCAAAGCTGACCAACCACAACAGAAGAAACATGTACAATAGGTTAATATTAAAAAATCTTAAACATAGAATCAGATGACCAATCAGGAGCATGAAGAATATCTTCTAGTGTAGACCCCAGAGCAATAGCATTAGATGCCATGGCTCCTCCAGCTGAATGAGCACCATACACGTAAACATCAATGCCAGCTTCCAACATGACCCAGCGGACTCAATGGGCCAAAGTCAATGCTGAAACTGGACGGAAAAGTTTCTGAATAGCTCACAACAGAGGATCCAAAGGGTCAGCCTTATGTCGCAAAGTTCGTTCTTCATAAACTTTCAGACATTTTACAACACAACTTTGCATTGTGGGGAAAAGCAGGATAGTCAATGGACCGGGACATAGCCTTTGTCCTCTTTGAAATAAGAATGAAACACCTGTCGGAAAAAAAAACCTATCTGAAAGGTCCAGAGCTCGCACATCTGACACTCTTCGGCTTGAAATCAAACATAAAAGCATAGTTAGCTTAGCAGAAAGTTGTTTCAAGGATAAAGCAGGATTGTAAGGCCATGACTCCAATAGCGACAGAACATTTGTCACATCCCATAAATGAGAGTATCTAGGTTTCGGAGGGGTAGCCACCCTCATACCTTTTAATAATTTACATACCAGAGGGTGGATACCTACCGGTTTGCCATCAATGAGGTTGTGGCCAGCAGAAAAAGCTGATCTGAAATTAATTACTGACCTGTAACATAATCCAGATTCAGTTCATTCAGAAAATACATTTTAAATGTCTTTTAACTCGGATCCCAGAGGATCCACCTCCTGTTAGAGACACCAACCCACCCATCTCTTCCATGCATGAGAATATTGTTTGCGAGTGGAAGGAGTCCAAGCCTTGTGTATAAAACCGGGAGCCGCCGATGAAAGACCTGCAATTTGCTCATGTCTCCCAATATCTTCCAGGCCATAAGAGTCAACTGGTTTTGAGGAATCAGAGGATGTGGGGATCCCACCAGATCCAAGAGAAGATGCGAGAAGACAGGAAGAGGAATGGGAAGGGCTCAGAATAATCAGGACAAGGGTTGCCGATTGACGCCTGACCTGAGCTGCGACCCTCGGAATCATGACAAATGGTGGGAACGCATAGTTAACCGGGTCTGTATAAGTCTGCAGAAAGTCATCGGTCCAAATGGCCATTGGATCCGGTCTCCAGCTAAAAAAATCTTTCAGCTGAGCATTCAATTGGGATGCAAAAAGGTCCACCTGACACGGCCCCAGGGAAAGCACAATCTTCTGGAAGATGCGAGATGGAGTTTCTAATTGCTGTAATCTACCAGGAACCTGGAATTCTAATCTGCCACGAAATTGTCTTTGCCCGGAAGGAACTCTGCTAGAACCATTATCTTCTGGGTTAGACAGATGTGCCAGAATTCCCGGACAATGTTCGCCAGAAGGTGGGATCTGGTTCCTCCCAAGCTGTTGATGTAGCAAACATCCGAGACATTGTCCATCCACAGGAGTATGTAGCAGTTGCTGTTGATGGGAGAAAGTGACCATATGGTGTAGGAGCCTGCAGGAGCTCCAAACAGTTGATGTGAAGTTGCAATTCTTCGGATGACCATCGACCGCCTGTAGAAAACTCTCCGCATTGTGCTTCCCAACCCCAACAACTGGCGTCTGATTCAATGACAACGTCGGGGGAGGACCCGAAAATGGCTTTGCCATTCCACTCATCCATGTGAAGGAGCCACCACCTGAAGCTCTTCTTGGACATCAGGGGACAACAAAACCAGGTGATCGTAGCTGAAACCCTGTTGCAGATAATGAATTTTTGGGCGTTGAAGAGCCCTGTAGTGTAATGGACCCTGGAACACTGCTTGAATCGAAGATGCTAGCAACCCCACAATCCAAGCCAGGGACCTCAAAGACACAATCTGTTTGGATAGAGTAGACCTCAACTCCTGTTTGATGGATTTCACTTTAAGGGGAGGAAGCAGTAATTGAGCTTCAAGAGAATCCACCTGAAACCCAAAGAATTCTACTTGTTGAAAGGGAATCATCATGGACTTTTTGGTATTCTGTAGACGGACAACTTCTGGTTTCAGGAGTTTGGTGAACATCCAGGGAGCTGACGAGAGACCGAAAGGAAGGGATTGGTACTCGTACCACTGACCTCGCCAGCGGAACTGAAGGTACCGTCTGCGAGAGGAACAAATTGGGACCAACAGATAGGCATTCTTGAAATCGAGACGAACCATCCAATCTCTTTCTTGAAGCAAATCCCTCAGCAGATGGATGCCTTCCATTTTGAAATGGTGATAAATCACAAAGCAGTTCAATTGCCTGAGGTTGAGAACTAGTTTCTGACCTCCACCCTTCTTCTGAAGCAGAAACACATTGCTGCAGAAGCCCTGTGGATGTTGGGATGCTAGTGCAATAGCTTGTTTTGCCAAAAGCTCTGGAATTTCTGAGTCTATAAAAGACATGTCTTGTTGGGAAAAAGTGAGAGGAGGGGGAAGGGAGGGTTGGACAGGGGAATGGGACAGTTCTATATGATAGCCTCGACCTGTATCGAGTATTGGCTAGCAAAAGCACAGTTGAAATGTAATGAGGATAAAACTGAAATTCTCCTCTTTGGGGAGTTCCCCCACAGTTCTGGCTAACCTTTTGGCCAGATGATGCACCCCTGCCTGATCCCCAAAAAGATCTGGTAAAAAAATGGGAATTTGGTTAGATAATATGCTGTCATTTGCCCCCCACATTAATAGGTTGGCTGGAACCTGTTTTTAGATCATGAAATCTCTAAAGAAATGTCTGCCTCTTTTATCGCTTAATGCAAAGAAAACAGTCATTCAAGCACTGATCACATCTCAAATTGATTACGGCAATGACCTTTATGTGGGTCTTCTGGAATATCTCCTGGATAAACTTCAGGTGATCCAGAATGCGGCAGCTTGACTTCTGATTAATCTCCCAAGACGAATGCACAACAGGCCGCATCTTCGGGATCTCCATTGGCTGCCCATTAGGGAGAGAGTGAAATTCAAGTCTATGATGCTGGATTATGCAGTCGTTTATGGCAAAGGACCCAGATTTAGCTTCTACAACCCGCCAAAACAGTTATGATCTACCAATAAATTTCTAGCACGCACATCTAGGATCTGGAGACAGAGAGCAGGAGGTAGATCTTTTTTTTGGTGCAGCAGTTTGGAATCAGCTCCCCGTGGAATTGCGTGCTGTAAGCGACCCAGGGCTGTTTAAAAAAAAGCTGAAAACCTGTTTTTTTCGGTAGACTAGGCTTGATCCTCTCTGGCTCTTCAGCTTGTACTGCGCCGGGACACTCTTTGGAGTAGCAGCGCACAATATAAGTTTCATATCATATTATACCCAGCAATCCGAAGAGATCTAGTCCACATTTTGTGAAAAATGGCTTTGTCTGACCCCTAGAGGAAGAGATGAAGGATGAGAGGGGTTCATTACATGTAGACTGGTTGTTGGAGTTGTGATAACCCCTGTCTATTAAAGCGACAACAGTATCCTCTGGATCTTGTAGGGTAGAAGCCCGCCTGGGCTGGATCCTGACCATAACCCCTGCGTCTGGGGTTGAAATCTCTTGGAGGACCTTGTTGGTTGAAGCGGCCGGTTCAGCGTCCTCTGCCGCAGCCAAAAAGGAGGTTGAATACTTGTTTTAAAGTGGATTGTGACTTATCAAGGGATGTAAAGGTTTTGAAAAATTTGGCAATGTCTTTCATGAACCAATCACCAAATAACTGCCCTTCAGCCAGGGGGCCCGGTTCAGCATTTGCCAATTCCACCTGCTGTGGATCAATCCACAGGAGTACTGATTTGCGGTGTTCGGAAGATAACTCACAGTTAGCATTACCCAATTGGCAGATCGCTCTTTATGTCCATCCAGCAAGCTTCTCAGGGTGAACGGGGGCACCTGCTTCCTCTGCATGAAGTGCCAGTTCGAGGATCATAGCTAAGGGGCCGGAAATATCATGTACCTTATCTTGACAGGCCCGGAGGGCTCAATGAATTCCCTTCTTCGGGTCTTTGTTGTATATTTTGAGAAAGGTCAGCATTGAGATATCGATGTCAGGGGTGAGAGCAGTTTTATGAGGGAGATCAGGCCTAAGGCATTCAGACTTTAGACAGGAGTGGACTTCCTTGTCAAAGCCTTTGCAAAGATTCGGATGCATATAATCAGCCACTGCAGTAGCAGGGGTCCAATCTTAGGGATCTAGGGTGGACCATTTCTGAAGGGTCTAAAGTGAAGGTGTGGAAAGAGAAGGTAAATGGGAACGCTTGCATTTCTTGGAACACTTGGGAGCGTGGAACTTCTGAGAAGAAGAGGAGTCTCTATCCGTGTTGGTAGCTGGGGAAGGTGCAGGAAGAAGGGGAAGGACTGGGTGCGTCCCTGCACTATAGGCGTGATCAGGTAAGGCTCCTTGAGTCACTTTAGAAATGACATCCTTATGTGGCCAAGAAGGAGCGGAGGAGGAAGAAGAAGGGGGAGAGGGGGACCCTCAGAGGGTGGGGGAGTGGAGGAGTGTGAAGCGAGTTCATCTAAGTATTTTGAAATGGGCTGAAGGCTGAACTGAGTGATTCCTCAAGGGATTTTTGGACAGATTTGTCAATCACTTCTTCCATACTCTCATCATAATAATAATCCTCATCTTCATTAGGGACATAGGCTTGAAGGCCCTGATCAAATGTCTCATTGTCAGGCATGCTCATAGGAGGGAAAAAACACCTCACACACAGAATCCAGAGGGAAGCAAGAGTCTTCCAGAAAAAACACTGAATTGAGAGGGACTGGAGAGACCCTGGAATGTAATTATTACCGCCCTGCCCAGCTCAGAGATCAGGACATCAATGGGAGTAATAGCTGGTAGTAGGACTAAGCCAAGTCACCAAAAGAGGAGTGTACACTGGCAAGGACTTATAAACAGGGGAAAACCTGTGAAAGAGCCTTGAATTCTTGACAAATAAAGAACCCCAAGTAACTTCAAAATTGCAGAAAATCCCCAAATTTTGCAGCCCGGGGAGAGGCAGCACCAGTGCAGACACAGGTAAACTGCCGAAAGAGAGAGAGACACACATCGGCAGCCATCCCAGAGGCATGCACGTGTGTAGCCCGAGTGGGCTTACACGCGACGTCGCTCCCGGGAGGGGCTTGCCGCATACTGCAACGGCGCAAAGCACAACAGGGCTGAAAGGGGATAGAAAAACCTCACAAAATGCAGGGAGAATTCCCAAAATGAAGGGGACAGTCACAACACCCACCGAGAGACAAGGGGGAAAGAGTGTGGGCTGCGAAGCAGTCACGAAGAGGAATCGCGCACATAGCACAGAAAGAAAAACAACCTGTGAAAGAAAAACAGGTAGTCACCAGTATGCAACAGCGCAGATAGTGTGCTTGCAAAACCACAATAAACAAATGCTTAAACTATATTATAGGCCCAAATACACTATGCAAGTGAAACAAATTAGAGAGGCACTTATCTTGACTGTGGAGCAGCAAAGAAAGAGGCAGAAAAGATGGTACCTCTCTATTTTGTAGTGATGCCAAGAGACTATTGGTGAGTAAATAAGAGGCATGGTTCAAACCCTTATGGGACATGTTGTATGTTTTACTGTTTACTGTTTTTTCATTGGCTGCTATTTTTGGAGTAGTAAAGATTGAGAAGCATAATCGGAGCCTCCGGTTCCGCCATAGAATTGGCTTCGCAGTGCTGCTCAAGCCGCTTTTATAGGAAGTCCCGCCCCACTACTGTCGATATGACTGAGTGCCTTCAAACCTCCGCTAGCATCATGTGAGTTGTAGTTCTAATGCCCTGCATGCCGACAAATGTGCTCTTAGCATCATGGGGGTTGTAGTTCTAATGCCCCACACAAACCTTTGTTTGTGTGCATAACCTAGACCTCCTGTAAAATCGCTGTGGCTATCTACCTCCCCTCACAACTTCCATGAACCCTGACACTGTCACCATACTACTAACCTCTGTAACAACCGGCAATACTGGGTAAGAACACTCGCCTGACTCCTGGCCATATTTTGCTGTGTTACATGCAAACTGGCAGTGTTCACTGTCGTGACCCCCTGTACGCGCTTGCCACGTGTGACAGGAACAGAGGTTGGAAACACCAAGCAGGTCATTCCAGTCAAGGGCCCAGATTTACTAACACTTTGCACCAGGTTTGCTTCACAAAAGTGATGCAAACCTGCACAAAGAATTGCTGTGGTATTGACTCTCCAGCACAAATTAATGTACCCCTAATGTAAAGGAAAATAATGCTACACGCTACTTTACGCCACTCTGCCTCAAGGGGGCATAACATTGGTGGTGCATAGGTATCCCCCTGTAACCACCCATGGTTTTTGACATAAATCCCTATCTATTAAAAAGGTAGATAGGGATTTAGGAAAAAAATTATGGCTTCTAGAGGCAGGCATAACACGTGATAAAAGATTTCTTTTCTCAAAACGTTTCTAAGTTTTCATGTGTGCTTTTATGTACAGCACAAATACAAAGATAGAAACCTTTTTAACTAAATGTAGGGATAGTCTTTTGTCCTGGATTGGGCCCCTTTCAGTTCAGAAAATACATACTTGACATCACACACACTCACACACCCTTGCGCTATGGTGCAATCGTGTGTGCATTGGTGCAAGACAGTCCAAATGGCAACAGCACAGGGAGAAAAAAAACAGAGACATATATTAGTCGATAAGATGCAGTTCTGCTCTCTTCCTTTCACACAATGCAGCAACGTTGGTTTCTGCGCAGCGTTATGTGAATTCTTTGTAAATTTGCCTCAAAGTGTTTAGCTTTTTTTTGGAAGTTGAAATCTTTCAGTGAGACAAGGTCTATGACTGTGGACAGCGGGGGTCTCTCAAAGTCAGATACAGCATCAGAGAGCCCCTGCAGTAATTATTGGTTTTCTTGCCAAGAGCACCACGTGGGACGAACATGGATTTTGTAGCCAGCAAAGTTGGTTGGTTCGTTGGATAGATTTGGTGCCTTGCCAAGGTGCACTTTTTTTGGAAGTTGAAATCATCCGGTGGGGCAAAGCCCTATTAGGTGGACATCTTCACTGCAAGATCCAGCTAAACCAGCTAAAAACTCAGAACGGGACAATCCTGAATATGTTGTTCATCTTAGGTGCAACCTCGCTGGGCACACTTGAGTACCTTTTCCTGGTACTCCGAAGGTCGAAAAAATGACTAAGTCCCAACTTTTCTTAAGTTCTGGGAAGGTTCCTCCTGGTCCTGCAGCCCCCATCTCCTCAGGAAGACTTCTAAGCATCAGTTCTCTCTCCAGCTAGGTCTCCTGCAGGGTCCAGTCCTCAATGGTCAGCGCAGCGCTCCTGGGATCAGGAGTCCTTCGGCTTTTTGTGTCTCTGAAGCAGGAAAACTGGAGGCCAACCACTTGACCTTTCAAAAACACTTACAGTTCGTGGGTGCCAGCAGGAGTTAGGAGCCCTGAATCCTTTTGAGTATTCTTCATTCAACAGGAGTCAGGAGCCTTCTAGCAGGCCTTCATCTTCAATGTTCTGATGAGGTGCTGGAGAAGGTGCCAGATTTATTTGTGCTCTAGCCAGTGATTGGAGAAATTCTACCAATGATTGCTACATATTTTGCCACAGTCCTCCACCTTCTTTCGCAGCACTTCCTCTTTGCCTTATTGTAAAATTACCTAGAATCCGCTGTATCAAGATGGCAAAACCCAGCTGCTTCTTCATTATTTAGACAAACTCTCTTCCTACCAGACAGGTTCAACACTGGGTTCCCCTCCTACTGTTACTTGAGGCTGGCTGTCAGGAAGCGTCTTGGCAATGAAAAGGAGAAGCCCTCTTTGCCGTCTTCATGTCAAAAGCGGTAGTACTAACCCTCAGTTTGTTCTACCAACTATTCCTGTTCACTCCCAGACAGCTGTTAAGTGATTAACAATTAACACCTATTGACCTTTCTTGGACTCCAAGGTTGGGCATTTTCCTCTGAGCCAGGGTTGTTAACTCTCCCAGCCAAATGTGTGTATTCCAGTTTTGGAGCTATGATGAGAGGCAGAACTGGCTTTAAGACAGTTCTGCCTCAGGCAGCCTAAAGTAAGTTTTTATAAAGTTAATTTTCTACTTAAGTTATCAAACATCTGATTTAACCATTAAATCAGATTTTTAAAAACAAGCAAGAAATCATTTTGATACCTAGCTTTGTTCCTAAACAAAGATAGTTAATTAAGATTTTGATCCCGTCTAAGCTTACTTAGTGAAACATCTATAAGGCCTACACAGTGGAATAGCTTTTAGCTTTTATTTCATTATGAGGGAACACTCTCCACGATATGTAGTGCGCCATATTTTCATATGTTTGCAACCTGCCCTGTGGTGTTACAAGGTACACTGTAGAAGTGAGTTATGAATTTATAAAAAAGGATTTTCATATATGACAAAAGCATGTTTACCTGCCAGGTGCCACCCCAGTGCATTTAAATTGCAGCAAAGCCGGAGCACTGTGGTACTCCCATTAGACATATATTTTTGTCATGCATGTGAGTTGTGTAAATACTCACTACAGCCCACAAATGTTATTTAACTTTCTCTGACACTGGTGTACTTTAGTTACAAGAAAGGGTAAACCCAAATAGGCCACTGGGACCTGGGTATGAGACAGTACAATGTAAAATTGGTCCAAGTGGAGAAATACTCAACAAAAACACACCGTAAAGAACATAATTAAACCAATACGTTATAAATATTAAGTCCAATGTTGTTTAATCACATTGAACATTACATTTGCTTAGGAGTCAGCGAATAAATCAAGGAATACGCCAGAAACAAGTGCCCCACAAGGGACGAACAAAGAACTGGGGGGAGGGAGGTATTGTGCATCAAGTGAAGGATGAAGAAGTGCACAGAAAAGGTAGTGACATTATACTCATCACACAATTATTTACATTGAAAAACGGCTTATCCTTAAGCCACACAATTACAAAGATGAAAAAAATGCATAGCCATGATTGAAAGTTCAATAACACAGTGAGAAATCGCTGTTGATCAAACTGGCATGTGACAGTTAAATAGTCGACGTTTCGACCCCCGAAGAAATGCAGGTTGTTTAATCCCTTACGGCGGGGTCTTCCTCAGGACTGTGAAGAAGGGGAGAGGGGGGCACCTGGGGAATTAACATAAAAGATCTTATTTCATTGTCACCAAAACAAGATAAACAAATATAGGTGAAAAAGGGATGAAGCCCAATTATTTACCATGAACCACCCCTGACTGTAGGTGGTATTATAGTGGTTGGGCCCCTAAGCTCCAAAGGCAGAGAACGGGAATCCGGCACCTGAAAAATAAGGTGGGGGCCATCAGATTGTTATCCCATGAACTAGAGTAACACCCGTAGAACTCCCTAGCGGGATAGATCAGACTTACTTGTAGTAAATTGAAAAGGAATCTGTCCCTTTCAAACGGCCATAAGACCAAAAGTGATTAAATTAGCTTGGACCGTGAAGTTCCATAAGGTAGTTGTGGGCGAATCTGGAAGAGAGAGGAAAAGGAAATAGGACCCCAAATAAACCCCCACTGGGGTCGAAGAAAACTCATATTATGTCAGTGTCACAGAGGAAACAAAGAAGATTACCTCTGTAATGGGTCGTGACACTCGAGAGGCCCGCCAGGTGCTTTAATCTGGGGGGAGATAAAATGCAGAAAACGACTCTTAGCCCCATGTAGGCAATCGCCCGAAACAACTGAGCATCTGTTGAAAGGGGGTTCTGCGCTGAAAGGCCAGCGCGTGATTAAGGCTCACCTCGAGTCTTCAAACTGCCTCCGTCTCACTTGAAATGAAATGGAGCACTGACACGTCTGCTGTTTTTATAGCAGGGGCTCGTCTCACTCGTGCACGATGCTTGTCAATGTAGACAAGTCATCGCGGCTCTGTCATGGAAGAAAGACTGCAAGGGACAGAATTATATATTGTTGTAATCCAGAATCAAAGTGGCAATGGGAACATTCAAATTATTATCCCTAAAGGATCCGATAACAGCCGCACAGGCGAAGCTATCGAGAGGCCCAACGTGCAACATCTAAAGCCAAATAAGAATAAAAATAAATATAAAATTAATTAAAGGTACGCCCGCTCCCGCAGGAGGGATCGTACGCACAGTCATGTTTTGCCGATACATTGTCAGGAAGGATTTACATAGAGACATGATCAAGTGCAAAGTTGCCAGAAACAGTGGCATGTTCTATAAACATAGCAGACATCAAATGTAATGTACCAATGGAGACGTACATTTTGCTATTACAAATGTTTGTGCAAAGAACAATCCAGTACATATACATAGCAAATATCATGTGGACAATTGAGCATACATTCCAAATTAAAGATGGGGCGCACCGTTTGCACATGATACTTGTATGTATTAACATCTAAGTATTATCAGTGTATGGGAAAGCTGTTCTAAGTAGTAAGCCCGTCCATTACAAGCAAGCAGTTCAAATGGAGCTGATCGGAGGGGGAAGATCAGGTGTATATCGCAGCTAGAGTGTACAAACGTCTTATTCTGATGCTAGGCACGATAGTTGAGCGTGGCTAGCGTCCAATTCGTTGAGGCCATTATGTATAGAGTCTAAGCAAGACATCCATTTGCATTCTCTGACATTGAGAATGGTTTCAATGTTCCCTCCCCTGGGGCCGAGGGTAGCTTTCTCCAAGACCACCCACTGCAGGTCGTCTGGACCATGTTTAGCATCTATGAAGTGCTCCACCAGGGGCGCTCCTTGTACTACACAGCGTATTCGGCTGCAATGCTGCAATATGCGTGCTTTTATTTTTTGCTGTGTTTGGCCGACATATATTTTGGCACACGGGCAGATGATTCCATAAATAACATTGGTGGTATTGCAGTTCGGAAAGGATTTTAGGTCGATCGTGTGTTGTTTATAAACAAACTGTTTCGTTTGAATCGTGATCTTGCAGGCCTTACAGTGGCCACACTTGAAATGGCCTAGTGTGGGTGGTAAATTCCATAGAGATTGAAGGGATGGTTCCTCCGCAGAGTCCAAAAAAGACCGTACCACGTGATCCTTTACATTTTTAGCCTCTTTGAAAGAATGCATAAGTAAATCCGATTGTTCCATGTCGTCTGATATGAGGCCCCAGTGCTTGTTGATCACCTTCTTAATGGCGTTACTCTGTGTTGAAAAGGTGGTGACACAAATCATCCTCTGTATGGAGTCATCTTCTCTTTCTCTTGGTGTTAGCAGCGTTTCCCTAGGGCTGAACCACGCCCTTTTACGTGCTCTCTTGATCAGCCTCTTCGGGTACCCTCTTTCCAGTAGTCGATCGCTCAACTCCTCTGATTCTGACATGAAGTCTTCCTTCTTAGAGCAGTTCCGACGGATACGCAGGAACTGCTCGAATGGTTTAACCATGTGTGAAAAAGACCTAACTCCACTGGATCGCCAGTCCAGATCATGAGTATATCATCTATGTACCTCCTCCACATAGTCACCTTGTTGTTATAGGGATTGTTGTCGCTGAAGATAAATGAATTCTCAAAATGATCCATAAAGATAATCGCCAAGTCTGATGCAAAGGCCGCCCACATCGCTACTCCTTTAGTTTGAAGGAAATAGTGGCCCTGAAAAAAGAAAAAGTTCTTCATCATAGCTATTCGGAGTAATTCGATAATAAACTCTGTGGGTACTGGCGTTGGTGCTTACCTGCGTTCCAGGGCTATTTTCATAATTTCAAGAGCCGATTGTTGAGGTATACTTGTGTAGAGTGACACAATATCAAAAGTCACTAGGAGTTGTTCCATTGGGTCAAAGGGTCGTTGGTCCACTAGATTGATAGTCTGCATGGTGTCCCTCAGATAGGCCTTCGTGGTTTCGCTATTGGTTTCAGAAAGAAATCTATGTACCTGCACAGTGGTTCGAGTAGGGATCCACAGCCCGAGATGATAGGCCGTCCAGGTGGGTTCCGCATATCCTTGTGGATTTTTGGTAGTGTGTAGATCGTGGGGAGACGCGGCTGCTTCTGATTCAGATATTGGAATTCCAAGTTGGTTAGGAAGCCTTGCTCCAACCCATCCTTCGTGATTGCCAATATCTCTTGTGCTAGTTCTTTTGAAGGGTCTGCTCGTAGTTTCATGTAGCTAACTCCATCCTGTAGTTGATTGAGGATCTCCGTTTTGTACTTGGTCACGTCCTGTACCACAATGGCACCACCCTTGTCCGCGGGTTTAATCACAATATCCTTGTTCAGCTTCAACGCCAGGAGGGCTTCATTCTCCATCTTGGTAATGTTATAATTGGTGTGTTTGCTTGTTTTGAGTACTTTGAAAACATCCCTGAGGACCACACTCTCATAAGCTAGGATCTTATTAGTCATAGCATGCGCCGGTGGGACGAAGGTAGATGGTACCCTCAGTCCTGTCTGTGAGGACACATTGGATGCAGGAGATCGTCTAAAGAAGTACCTTAGGTGAATCTTCCTAAAGAACCGATTAAGTTCTGTCTTGATGGAGAAGTGATTAGGGTGGGCTGTAGGTACGAAAGAAAGACCTTTACTTAATACACTGGCTTCCTCTTCTTTGAGTGCATAGGAGGAAATATTCACTATCAGATTTTCTGGTCTTCTCACCATTTGTAGACCCTGCGGCGGGTTTGTATCTCCCTGTGATTCTCGGGCTGGAAGCGCATCTGCTTCTGTGTTCTCCCGCGTCCCCTCTCCCAGTTCCCGCTGACCTGTGCCTGTCCCCGTTGCGGTCCTTGAGGCCAAATGCCACTCCTCCCTCTGGGCGGTCGCCATTGTCCCTTGCCTAAAAAAGAAAAGGGTCCTTGGCGTGGATGCCAGCTGTACTGGTATCTGTAATCCGAGCTTCTACCAGGTTGTTCGTTGTCAGTACTGTAGGAGCCTGATGACTCAGAAAACTTAGTATAGTTCCTGCGGCCTTGGTATCCCCCTCTACCTCTGTTGGTGAAACGGCCTTGATTATCTTGTTTAAAATAATCCTCTTGCAGGTAGGGGTAGGTGCTCTTTTTATCGTAATACCGAATATCTTTGGCCAGCTTCTCCAGTTTCTTGGTCTGGGTATTTGTCTCGAAGTCTTTTAAGGTTTTGTCTAGGCGCTCGAGAGCGTCCTTAGCGTTAGTCAGCGAGGTATCTCCTGAGATTTCTAACTTGAGGGCAGCAATCTCTCTCATGAGAACTTGTACCTGTTCTGCCGCTGTCTCTACTCCCAGCACCATACAATGCCGGGAGCAATTATTGGCAACAAAACTAAAGCCTTCTTTGAATTTTGGCAGGTCTACAAAGATAGCTGGTTCGTTTTTGACTTGCAAACCAATTGGAATTATGTTTGCCTGTAGATATTTCGTGAGTAGGTGCCCATGCAGGCGGGTGCGCACTAGTTTCTTTTCGAGGCGCTCAAGGCGTGCAACCTTGTCATTGAGTGTAAAGTCAATGTTTGGAGTGGTGGAAGAAAGGAAATTGCTAGAAGGGTCCTGTAACAGTTGGTTGATATAGTCTTCTGTGTAAGACAAAGTCTCGCTCTCTGTCATGGTCAATTATCGAATGAATCAATATTATACCTTGCAGGTATGCATCTGCTCAGAAGTAGTTACAAGAAAGGGTACTTTAGGCACCATTCAAATTGGACTTATAGGGAAGTTACATAGGTCAAATAGAGAGTTCCAATGTACAGCGCTTATTGTAAAGGGGAGACATAGGCTTTTTTTTTTACTGTTCAGCAGTGGTAAAATACACAGTCCTAAACCTAGCAAAAATAGGGGCTAGGAAAGGCGAAGATCTGGGATGACCACATAGAAAAGGTACATTTTAAACACTTACGATGTAGGGTTTTTACTTGATGTCAGATATAGATTTGAGACAGTTTCAAACATGTCTAAATTTTAATGACATAGCTACACTCACAAAATGATCAATGTAAAGAACTGTAAATACAATGTGCACTTAGATGTATCTGCTAACACAGTACAGATAGCTATGCATGTTCCACCCATCAGTCATCATCCCTTGACCATCAAATCAAGTCTATGGTCCTGTCTGCCATCATAAATGAATATAAGGGTGGCATTGCCTGAGTAATTCAAGGTTTTATATGAGCTAAAGTGATGTTTCTCCATGTAGAATACATTAAAAGAAAAATGTTTGAGGGTGAACATGCTCTTCAGTTGCATTTGTCAGTCATAGGCAACCATGGTTAATAGTGGCATATGAAAATAACAAGCTTGCATAGCAAAGGACTGAGGCTTGCTTGACTATGCCACTCTTTGTCAGATTTACTGCTGTTATAATGAAAAAATTACTCCCAGTACATGAAGTACTGGACATATGCACTCATCATTTCATTATTTTATCAGCATTTGTTTTCATTGTGCAATGAAGGTGAAAATGGGTAAGAGTTTGAACAGGGTAGAAGAAAAAGAAAGACCTTGGCTGCTAGGCGAGCACTGGAAGACTTCAGCACCACCCCTGAGGAAGAGAAACAATTCATCAGAAGGGAGAGTGTTCCTGCCTGAAGAGTCAATCTCTCCTGATCAAAAAGACTCCTTGCAGAAGCTGTTGAGCTCACAAAGGGGTTGGTACAGGTGACCACCTCATGCCAGGAAGAATCAAAGAATGCGGCTCCTTGTGTGCCAGAAGAAAAAACATCAGTGGTGTCCCAGGAGCAGGCCCCTCCATCATCAGGACCAGATGTTGCAGCTTCCATTAGTCAAAAGGCCACCACAAGAAAGGAGTCTCCAGCTTCTTAATGCAAGTGCCCACTCAGCAAATCAGTGGCTGTGAGTAGCGTTCACTCCGGACACCAGTGAGCTATTCAGTGTTTCCCCAACTCAGCCCAAGACTATGTTCCTATTGCTGCTTTCCGAAAGGCCATGAGAAAGCTGAATGCTGGTCCCCAGATGTTTGCTTGGGATGGTAGAGTGGTTGTGGCAGAGTTTACCAGGAGGTGCATGCTGACCAGCATTCTAAACTTTGTAGCCTCATTACTTCCTGGATTGCTGCAACATATTGATTAGTGACCAACCCCTCACCACCTGCTGTTGTTGTGTCTCCCAGTGCATATGTCCCTGCTGTTTCCAGATCTACCTCAGTGTGTCCAGCCAATCCGGAGGTGTGCAGTCGTGCCTTGGAAGCCTAACTGCCTGAGTCAGAGGAGGAGGAGTTGATGGTGGTCATCAATTCTGAGCCAGAAAATTGCCTGGAACGTTCGTCCCCACCCCAGAGTAGCACCTCTGACACAGCATCTTGGTTGCTGGGTTGGGAGACTGACTTTAGATTTCTGTTGGACCATGGACTTTTCATGTTTACATTAACTATTGTTTAGGACTTTTGGACTATTTGTTTTTAGACATTTTGTAATGTTTTTGTATGATCGCAGGTAGCTCTGACCTTATAAATGTTTTAAATATAGCCGCAATTTAGTCTTTTCACTCCTGTTGCTTTGGCAATTTTTATCTTTAATTAAATCTACTTTTACTGGTGTTAAGTGCTTTCTGGTCCGTCGCAGCCCTAGACTGTTTGCTGCGGAGAAAACATTGCTTCTCTGCCCGCCTCACTTCCGGACCCTTGTTAGAATTCACAGGCAGCACTCTAGCTTTCCCTGGCTATTAAAGCTGATGCTGGCCAGGATGTGCAGTGGACGCATGCAGCAGGTGCGACGTTGGAGCGCTGAAGGCATGCCAAAGACAAGCTTGTCTGCACCCGTCCACGCCTGAACATCCCCAGTAGCCAGGACCCCTGGTTCACCGGACAAAAAGGGCACTCTATCAAACCGCATTATCTATTCTTCTACCTCCCTCTATCAGGTAAGAGCGTACCTCAGCTCTAGCGACACACACCAGCGAGTTTGTACAAATAGTTGCCTTCTTGGAGGGTCCGCTGACATGCAGTTGATGTCGCTTTCAAAGCGGTCAGGACCCCCCTTATGCTATTGGCCATGCTATAAATCAGGATACACCTAAACCGAGCCTAACGGCGAATGAATCTGACTCTACTCAGCCATCTCTCTATGCGACCTCCATCACTCCATATCACTTTCCCCTCCTGAATCACACTAAAACCAATATAGTAAGCCTGCTCTGTAATGTGAGATCACTAGTTAAGCACTCTATCGAAGTTTGGGATTTAATTTCCTCTCAATCCCCAGATATATGTTTTATCACAGAGACATAGCTGAATGACTCCAACCTTCCGGCCGTCACATTAGCCATCCCTGACAACTATCAATTAATAAGGCTTGATAGAGACCGGAAAATAGGTGGAGGCATAGCCATAGTTTTTAAAAATGTGCTCAAAGTTTTATGGATCAATGCTTCCACCACTGATTTAATGGAACTAGGTCTTTTTAAAATTACTCTCTCTGCCACTGAAAGTTGGAAGGGGGCCTTGTTATACTGCCCTCCTGGGCCAAAGAAGGGCTTTAGCCAATGCTTGATGGAAGAAAGTGCCATCCAAGTAGTAGCCACTACCACTTTTTTGCTCCTGGGTGATTTTAACTACCATATAAAAGATCTGTCCAACCCTGAGGTAGTGAGGCTAATGGCAGTTATGAAATCTTTAGGCCTCCACCAGCGAATAATTGACCCCACCCATCAGGCAGGACATTCTCTGGATTTACTATTTACTAACAGCGAGGTAGTCACCTGCGCAGCGCCCCTGCCTCTAACCTGGACTGACCATTACTTAATCTCCTTTCGAACTCACCTTCCCTCACAAACCAAGTCGTTGGATAGCATGAGGAAGGAGAAGATCCTAAGAAGGGCCTGGCATTCATTCTCCCCTGACTGTTTTAGTGAGAGGTTTCATCCAACTTTACCTCCAAAGGTTTCTGACATAAACACTTCATTAGAAAACTTTAACCGAGCTTTAATGGATGTTTTTGATAAGACTGTACTCCTCATGAGCCTGAGTACTACAAAATCACGTCCCTCTGCTCCTTGGTTTAACACCGAATTCAAAACGAAAAAATCGGCTTGTAAAAAATTGGTGTGAAGATGGCGCAGAACCAAATGTCTGCAGGACAAAGACGCTTACAAACTAGCGTCGTCTAGATATCATTGTAATATCAGATCCACGCATAAGCTTTTTATTTCGAACCAAATTGAACAGGCAGGAAATGCACCGAAAGTTCTTTTTAGGATCATTCCGAATTGTTTCAACCCTCAGGTTTGTTCGCGGCCCTCCTCTGCTTCACAGGAACTATGTGACTCACTTTTACAAGGATAAAATCTCTCAGATCTATATAAAAATTAAACTGCCAGCCCTCCTCTGACACCCTCACAATCTGCAGGGAGCCCGACCTGGGAGTAGGTGAGACCTCCATACTAACTCAGTTTGAATAATTTTTGCTGGAAGAGGTCCAGCAGTCTTTGAGTTTGGCCAAGTCAGGCTCCCCATCGGATATCTGCCCTCCCAAAATGTTGGCGTCTTTAGCCAGCTATCTCGCTCCGGTGATTCAAAAAACATTAGCATTTATAATGCCAATAACTCCAACTCTAACAAATGCGAGACCTATTGTATAGACTTTGGGGAGTTGCGCCCATGAAAAGAAAGGTGCAGCTCGCCAAAGTCTATTTTTTCTATATTGTAGGCTTTTGGTAAGCAGCGAAGCACGCTGCCTGTGCCGCGCTGCTTATTAAAAGCATATATATTGAAAAAATAGACTTTGACAAGCCGCGCCGAAGAAAAAAAAATATTAATATTGTAAGCTTTTGGTAAGCAGCACAGCACGCCACCTGTGCTACGAAGCTTACTAAAAGCTTACAATACTGAAAAAATAGACTTTGGCGAGCTGCACCTTTCTTTTCTTCGGTGCGGCTCGCCAAAGTCTATTTTTTCAATGTTGTAAGCATTTGGTAAGCAGCGCAGCACGCCACCTGTGCCATGCTACTTAGTAAAAGGTTACACTATTGAAAAAATAGACTTTGGTGAGCTGCGCTGAAGAAAAGAAAAGCGCGGCTCACCAAAGTCTATTTTTTCATTACTGTAAGCTTTTGGTAAGCAGCGTTGCACATCCCCATGCCTCACTGCAAAGGTGAAATTTGGGCGAGTCGCAATCACATGCGCCGCCATTACTAATTATAAAAAAATATAAAAGCGGGCACCCTGCTGAAACCTACAGCATGGCGCCCACAGGCAGGACGGCGATTTAAGAAAATAGTGCTCAGACTGTAAATGAAACATAGTGAGTAACAACACAAGTATGAGGGCCAGTCCTCATGGGAGGTTACAAAAGCAGAAAAGGTGGTACTAAGGATGGACTACTAAGCCCATTCATGAATCTAAAGCAATCATTTACAATGGACAGTAATAGGAGCCAATTAAAACGATGGGAGGAAAATGGGCGGAGCTTCATGTCCATACCTGAATACAGCATGACTCGAAGAGTCAGCGCAAGCGCTGCCTAGGCGAGACCTAAAAAATATGTTAGAAGTTACTTTATATAGTAGGATGTGTAATGAGGTCATAAACTTACTAACCCTGGGCGAAGTACTTCGCTACGCTCGCGTAGTTTGCGAAGTTTGCGCTACTTCGCACTACGCAAATTGCACGTAGCACAGTGCAAACACGCGTAGCGTAGCGGTCATTTTTTGCTTGCTCGCGGTCCTCAACGTCAAGTTGCCGACCGCGAGCAAGCAAAATGACATCCTGGCGAGACTTTTTCCTCGTTCGCGATCAGCAACATCAAGTTGCCGATCGCGAGCGTGGAAAATAAACCTCCTGGCGAGATTCTCAACGCGGGGAGGTCAGGTTTCTCATTGCGAGTGGTCGCGTATGCTCGCGACCGCTCGCGATGAGAAACTACCAGTCCGCGTTGAGAAAGCTGCCGCTCGAGTACAAATCTACTCGAGCGGCAGAAAACGACCGCTTGCACTGTGCAAGATGCTGTTTGCAATGATTGCACAGTGCGGACAAGCATCCGGCACTGTGCAATCATCGCGAACAGCATTTCCTACCGCACTACGCAGTTCGCGTAGTGTTACGCGTAGCTCACGTAGTGCGAACTACGCCCAGGGTTAAAACTTACCTGATGAAAGGCAGAGGGCAGAATTGCTGCTTGTAGAATGTCAGGATGTCCATTGATGGCTGATAATTGGTTTATAGCGTTTACACCAGGAGCTATTGAATCGCTAAAGCTGTGAAGATAAAAATATACAGGGAAATATTCTAAATGTACACAAATAGCGCAGTGTATGTTAAAATGTCTGTCATACACATCGAATAAAGAAGAATATAAAGATTTGCTGGTTTAAAGCTAGTGCGATGAAGTTGCTATAGGCACTCACATTCATGACATGAGAGAAAGTAATATAATGTGAGATATAAAGTATTCGTCAAAGGTGAACAATGGGCCCATGGACGCCAAGAAAGTGAAATAAGGGAAACATAAATATTCTTAACAAAAAATTTGAAACATTGAAGGATTTCTTTAGTGGGATAAGAAAATCAAGATTAGCCAGATATACATGCTTTCAGTTTCACAATGAGGACATTCAGAGCAAGTGGTTTATAATTACAATTTTTTTATACCATATTCAAACACTTACAGAGAGAGAAATGCCATTATACATATTGAAAATGATATTGTTAAAGACTTACATTCGTCTGATGTCTGTTGCCAATCCCCATCTCTGTGCACTGGTTGGAGCAGTAGAGGAAATGGCAACAGTTGATTGATGGGCCGATGACATAGGACCTTCAAAATTAATTTGACATGATACAAATTAGCACATTAATGGCCTCATGTTCAAAGGTTTAGAGGATGCAAAATCGTTTGCAAACTGGTTTGCGAATGCTAAAATAGGGAATCCTTATGCACCAATAAGGATTCCCTAAAATTGCACGTGAAACAGAATAAATAAGGAATCACTAAATAGCAGACTATTTAGCGGTTCCTTAAATAGGAATCAGAATTTGCGAATCGTTATTCCTATGTATCAAACATTCGCAAATTGTGATTCCTCTAAAAAGGCCAAATAGCCTATGCAAATTACCACCAAGTGAAAGCAGGTTGCAACCACATGGCAGGTACAAAAGGGCAGCTGACTCCCAGGTCTAACATCCACAATCGCTGCACTCTATGCAATGTTGGTCACAACATGTGTGCTTGGAGCTCTACATAGGAGGACAAGGAGCACATTTGCAGGCAGCGTATAACTTTATTTGATCAAACTGTGGAGGAGGTGTATGTGACATACAGACTCAGCAAGACTGTCATTATGGATCCCAATCCTTGGTTCAAGCCTGTACTCTACCAACCCATACTAAAGGCTCTACACTAGACTGGATCATCTCCAAAGAAAAAGCTGTTAAAACAATCTCGATCGCTCCTTGTGATTGGTCAGAACACCATATTATTACCTTCCAAATTCCAGCCATTAAAAAGAAACCAGCCTCACAATCAGTTAAACCCAGACTATGAGTTTGAGACACAAAAGGCCTAAACTTGGGGAAACTATCAGCAAGTTGCAAGAAAGAACTCCAACCTCCTAATGATATGGCAGAAGCCAGCGAACTCACTGAACACTACAACTCCACGATGACAAAAATAATTGATTCCGTAGCCCCGTTAAAACTCAAAAGAATTTTGGATAAAGATAAACACCCATGGTTTAATGGATCTCTTAATGAAGAAAGAATAAAACTGAGACTAACGGAACGGAAATGGAGACAACACCCATCATGCCCCCAACTAAAACTGCTAAGAAAGTTCAGAAACGCTTACAACAAAAGTATACTAAAATCAATAAAGACTTCTTTAGAAGGGAACTTGATAACGCCAAAAGTAGACGAGTAAACTTTTTGAAATGTTAAAACAACAATCTAACAAAATGGCCAAATCCTCTCTAACAGCATCAAAATCGCAAATAAGCTGTGAGGAATTCTCATCCTTCTTTACAGCTAAGGTCAACTCCCTGGAGAACGAGCTCCAGAAGACGCTGATAACCCCTTGAACCTAGAGAGTATACTAGCTGATCATCCATTTCAACACGCTCAGTCAATGCCCAAAAGCTCAATGGTCAGCCTTCAAGCTATATGATCACAAATATATTGCCTAAACATTACTGACCATAAAATCGAACAACCACTACAACGATCCTCTCCCCTCAAAATGTTGGTCTACAATCAACAATATTGTCATCCCCATTTGGACTAATATTATTAGTGGTTCGCTATCTCAGGGATTCCTTACCAGACAGCCTAAAAACTGGCCAAGTCATCCCCATCTTAAAGAAACCAACAGAGAACCCCTTGGACCCAAACAACTTTCGACCAGTGACCAACATTCCCATGCTAGCCAAAGAACTGGAAAAATGTGTTCAACAACAACTGAGCCAACACATTACCGAATTCAAGCTATAAGATGACTGCCAATCGGGATCTCAGACCAGGTCACAGTAGCGAAACAGCAATTCTGCATATAGTGGATGACGCCCTACTTGCACTAGAGCCAGTGATACTCAAAGTACGGCCCGGGGGCGCTTACGGCCCTCTTGACCTTTACATGCGGCCCACCGGTGAACAGCAGCACAAGCTGCTGTTCAGTTGCCGAGGACTAATATTTAGGAAAAAATGTTAAATAAACGGGCAAGCATTTATTAACCTGCAAATAAATGCTTGCCGGTTTATTTAACATGTTTTTAGACCTTGTTGCCCAATCCCTGACCCACCCAGACCCCCTACCACCACCCTGCTGGCATCAGTGCGGCCCTCAGTCACACTTCAGACCGTACTTTGTGGCCCCTGGGCCAATGTTTGTGAGTACCCATACACTAGACTGTAATGAAACTTATCATCTAGTTCTTCTTGACCTTTCATCCGCATTCAACACTGTAAACCATGTCAAAATAGTACAGTGACTTGACAAAAAGGATGGGATTATCGGGAACTGTCCTAGAATGGTTTAAATCCTTCTTAGAGAACAGATCGCAAAGATTTCTGGTGAATCAAAAACTGTCTTTACCATCCCCAAATCAAATTGGAGCACCACAAGGCTCAATACTATCCCCATCACTATTTAATGTTTATGGTGAACTACTAACTGAAATATTTCAGCAAGCAAACATCTCCTTCCACATGTATGCAGATGACACACAGATGTATATTATGATTATGTCGCTGGAGGAGATCAAAACGATGGACCAGGAATTAAAGAGGACCGTTCAATGGCTAACAAACAATCATCTTAAGCTAAACTCACACAAAACAGAATTCCTTTTGATTTCCCCCCCCCTAAAAGCTCTGTGATGTTAAAGGAATGGACCAAGATGATCACTGCGCTAAATTGTACTCCGATCTTAGTGGACTCAACCAAGTCTCTAGGAATTACGCTGGATAAGAACCTAAACATGCAAACCCACATCAACACGATGGCAAAAAACGGCCCTCTTCCATCTGAGCTATCTTAAGAAACTGAACCATTCATCGAAACATCAGACCTTAAAACGGCAGTCCAGGCATTAGTCATCTTGAGGATAGAATACGGATGCCCAACTTTATCAGGACTACCCAAGATCTCAACAGCTCCGTTAAAAGCTTGTCTCAATGCAGCTGCAAGACTCATAACAGGCTCTATAAAATTTGACCACATCACTCCACATCTGAAAGCGCTTAACTGGCTGCCATACGAAGCAAGAATCCAACTAAAGATGGCATGTATCACACACAAAGCGATACACTACAAAACACCACTGTACCTAGCCCAGACAATTACTATATCTGGAGGAAGCAAATTCTCTCTGAGCATCGGAGATCTTTTACTGAAACCCTTATTCTTCCATAAGAAGAGAACATATGATAGAGCGTTCTCTGGAGCTGCACCAAGAATGTGGAATTAGCTTCCCCCAAACATTAGAAGAATCCCGACCACTTCAGTATTCAACAAGGAAGCTAAGACCTTTCTAATGAGCAAATTCCTCCCGTAACTAATAGCAGATCGAACACATCTATGGTCTAATTAGAGACTAGCAGACAATCTTTCGACCTCCTATAATCTGCTCTATCCGGAAGATTACATAAATGCACAATAACAGACCCTCCAATTTATAGGAGTGAAACTATATGATCGCCCATCCCAGATCCTACTCTTAGATTTAGCTCTATATCCTATAACCAGTCTGTTTGCGACATACAATCCACTGTATTTCTAAAATGTCACATGTTGTAATATTAAGGTCACATACTATTGTAAATCAAGTTAATTTCTAGTAATCTTTAGGACAATGTATTATTTGTAAAGTACAAATGCTTTCCACTTAAAAGTGAATATACATGCTTGGTAGTTTGTTTAAAGGACTCATCAAACTAAATGTCAGAAGTATATACAATAGGCTGTAGTTTGTAGTCCACTTTAATCCAAGTTCAGGCCCATAAGGTATAGTCCAAGTCTTCACAATGATTTTGTGGTAGATGTCAAATGTATTATTTATTAAGTATGCAATGTTCCACATTTTGATACACCGAACATCTGACTTCTGACATATTTTTGACCTAGGACTTATGTATCTTCGGTTCTACTGGACTCTGGCACTATCTTGCCCTACAGATTCGATATTTACCGGTTGGATGGTTATCCACATACCGTTCGAACAGGTCATTATGGACATATTTTTTCTGGTATTTATGATCTTATGGGCTACTCAGAGTGAGAAGACCTTTATCACCCATGATTTGTAACGTTTGCGCTAGGTGATGCATGATTTGTTGTGAGCTCCGGTCACATAATTTCGACTTTTGAATCAAATATTGGTGTTTCTTGGTTCTTTCCTTTTTCTTTCCCTCTCTCGTTCTAATTCTTTTTTACTTTTCAGCTTTTTATATTACCTTGTTGAATTTTTCTTTTCTTTGACATGCACATGGGACGTTGCTTTTCAAGACCCTTGTAGTCTTTGTGTTATTGACTTAATTTTCATCCCCATTCTTTTTAATTTATGGTTTTTGCACATCATTGGTTGGTGATGGAGCACAATGTTTATGCAGAGTATATATTGCTAAGATGGTCTAAGTCGAGGTGTTTATGACCTATCGACGAAGCACGTGTTGGCTTGTTGTTTCTAAACTGATTAGCCAACTGCTCGGCGTTGTGAACAATTGTTTTGGACTGTCTTCCTTTCGGATACAACTGTAATGACATCTACCACAAAATTATTGTCAAGACTTGGACTATACTTTATGGGCCTGAACTTGGATTAAAGTGGACTACAAACTACACTATTGTATATATGATTATTCGAGTGCTAGGATTTGTAGATTGACTAAGTTTTGCTCTTCGTTGGGAGGGCAGTGTAGGATTGTGGATGGTAACCAATCCTTTCCTTGGAGCACCACATATATTTTGCACCCGCCATATACTTTCCCCTAAATAAGAGTGCAGTGCGCCCATTTGCTTGCTTTATACCTGGTTACTTTTTCATTGAGTTTACGTCAGGTTTGGGCAGCCGCACGGGTTATTATTAGAATGAAACGTGATAAAATTGCAGAGGATCTTTTCAAGAACTTAAGTTCAGGTATTACGGTAGGAAAAGCTCTAGGTAACAGTATTCCAAAAAGAAAGGAAGGCCTTAGAGATACATTTTTACGTTTGGAAAAATTGAAGAGGACAGAGATCTCCAAATGGTGGGACGCAGCCATCCTAAAGCAATACTTGAGATTGAATAGGGTTCCTCGTGGCCTTAGGCCACAAATGTTCCCTACTTATGATGATTTGGAAGCAGATCTACTGTTTCAATGGGAAAAAGAACTGATTAATAGCTCTATCAATTTGATTAACATACTCATTGAGAATGCGGAGAGGAAAATAACTAAACTACTTCTAGATATTAGTGCGCTCGAGTTAGAGACTAAAGCGCTTAATTTACCTGAAGCAACTCAAAACAATTATGGCAAACTAGAGGATATCCTAAGAAAATTGCAAGATAAGATTAAGTAACGGAAAGCGAGTAAGCTAAAACGTGATGAAATTGATTGCAACTCAGGTAGAATTTTTACTTTTGCAAGAAATTTTGATCACCTAGTTAAAAAAGATACTCTTATCGATAAAAATGGTGGCTCTGCCCATAATAGTGGAGCCTCTACTCCTTCAAGTAACCTTTCCAGTAGCGAAAGTGAGGACTTAGGAGAGGGTACATCCAACCAGGTCATGGAGAATACCCTTTTAAAAGAAGTAATGCGGTTAAGAATGGGCAACAGGGAAACGGGATCAAGAAACAGAGGAAAAGAAACTGTAAGACCAGAAGAGGATCAAGAGGGAAGGGGTCTGGAAAAGGAAAGAAGGGGCATGCAGACACACTCATGGAAGAAGCAATAGATATTGACCAATGTGATCCTGGATGTGAGGAAATGAATGTCGTTAATTTATCTGATGTTGTTTTGACTACTGCAATGCTCCCTTTGTTAAAACGTGGTTTAGGTTTTTGTCCAGTTCAAAGGTATGACTGGTATACAGTGAAAATTGATTTGTATAAATTTATGAGACTGTTAAAACGTAAAAGGTTTTTTGCAATAAATCCGCAGAAAGAACCGTATCATACCGCAAGTTCTAAAGCGAGTAATTTAACTATTCAAGATGTATATGACACCCATACATTGTTAACACTTACAGATTGTGAGGGAGATCCAATGACATTGACCAAATTGTTATCAGATTTGGAACTTAATACTGATTTATCTATGGACAGTGGACTGAGATTGAAATCAAAATGTACACCATAACTTACAATGGGTAATAGTATTGACATCTTTCATAGGGCACTGATGTTTGAGATTCATAAAAAGATTGATACAGAAAGATGTAAAAGGAAAGGTTTTAAATATGACAACCTCACACATTCAGAACGTAGTGCACTGAAGTCTTTACAGGACAATAAGGACCTCATCATAAGGGAAGCAGATAAGGGTGGCAATATTGTTCTATTAAACAAAGTAGATTATGACCAATCGGTGTTGTTACAACTCAACGACCAAATCTATTATATGAAATTGGACATGAACCCCCCTCAAAAAAATAATGACGATGGTCAATAAAAATCTGAAACTCTGGTACGAACAAGGTCTACTGAATCATGATGAGTACTTATATCTACGGATTGAACTCCCACGGTTTCCGTGTTTGTACACACTTCCGAAAGTCCATAAAGATCCAGTGACTGCCCCGGGGAGACCAATTGTCTCCAGTATTGGGGGGCCCACGGAAAGGCTGTCTCAATTCGTTGATATCTACCTCAGACCTTTTGTGATGAAACTACCGTCATATATCCAGGATACTAAGCATATTCTAAACCAGCTTTTGGATGTAGTTTGGGAACCAGGTATGATACTAGCAACTATGAATGTGGTCTCCCTTTACACCAATATCCGACATGACTTAGGAATAGCAGCTTTAAAGTACTTTCTGTGGAATAGACCTGTAGAATTCTTACGACATACTGAAATGCTACTGGGTATGACTAAACTAATACTTGAGAACAATGTGTTCCTATTTAATGGGAATTGGTACAGGCAAATACTCAGGACTGCCATGGGCTCCAGATTCGTCCCGTCTTATGCTAACCTCTTTATGGGGCGTTTTGAGGCGGAGCGGATCTGAGGTACCATGGGGGCCAAGTGGATGGAATACATATATTTTGGGGGGCAGATTCATAGATGACTGCATTTTGATTTGGACTGGTACACAACAGCTGCTTTTGGAATTCTTTACCTATCGGAACAACAACGATTGGAACCTATCGTTTACTTACCAGTATAGTTTCAACAGCATTGTCTTTCTCGATGTGGAACTATTCATAGTGGGGAATAGGATATGCAGTCCTATGTATAGAAAGAGTACCTCTTGTAATGCTTTATTACATGCATCCAGCTGTCACCCGAAGTCTCAGATTAACTCAATCCCCTTTGGTGAAATGGTCAGAGCCAGAAGAAATTGTAGTGAGGATGCAGATTTTGATACAATTCTGACAGATATTAAATCTAGATTCCTCAGGAGAGGATATGAAGAACCTATTGTTAACAGAGCAGCAAAAAGAGCGTGGAACGCACAACGTGACAGTACATTGAGACCGAAACAGGGCTCTAAGAAAATGTCTAGCTCTAGTGAAAAGCTTAGACTTGTGACAAACTATTATCCCAATATTGGTGAATTGTACAATATTCTATGAAAAAATTGGCACATTTTGACCTTGGACAAACTATTGGCCCCTTTCTAGATGGAACATCGAGTATGACCTTTAGAAGAGGACGTACACTTGCTAATATGATTAGTCCCAGCTACCCACTACCACCCAGACAAGGCAACTGGCTTAGTGACCACATTAAGGGCTTTCATAAGTGTGGTCACTGTAATGTATGTAGATGGGCGGTAGATAAAGTCATGTGTTTTAACTTCAATAATGCAGGCAACTTCATGATTCCCATGTTTATTAACAGTGCAACAAGATTTGTAGTATATGTGATTGTGTGTACATGTTTGAAAATATATGTGGGAAGCACGATACAGCCCCTTAAGGAACGTATTGCTGAACATTTTAGGGCACTAAAAACCAATGATTATAAATATCCGATTGTTGTGCATACCATCGATACAAGTACACAGGGGCATGTACACAGTTTCAAATTTCATGCTATAGACCATGTGAAGAGCAATATCCGTGGGGGTAATAGAGAATTACAACTTAGACGCTGTGAAGCGTCATGGATAATGAAATATAGACAATGAGATGCAGTATTTTTTAGGGGATTAGAACATCTAGTACTCCTCTTTTGAGCACAATCCCATAAATGTGACAGGATTAGCTGCTACGAGAGGTAAATGTTAAATACTGCCAAATTCTTGCATACTCATGTAATAGAGTATTAGTGTGATTATAATTGCTATGCGCATGGGTAGATATGTTGTTCTACGGTTTTACAATATTCCAATGATTATTGTTAATGAAGGTGATCTGCTATATTACATATATGTGACACGTATTCAGGATGTAATTTTAAAATGTACTGTATCTGGCACTGTCCATATCTTCTATTGACCTTCTTTCCTCATATTTCTGAAGATACACGTTTATGCTTTCCTCCTTTCTCACTCCGGGTTAAAGAGATACGTTTATTGGATATCTAGGGAGATTGGGTGCTTGGAGATGACTGTCAGTTAACACTTGGTAATGTGGACGATAATCTACATTATCTTGCTCATATGACTTTTGAGTATGAATGGTGATAGAAATCGACTAGACACATGAATCTATGAGGCGGAGCATATTACAATAGGGCTGCCGTGTCATATGTGTTTGGGAGGTTACTTCTGCTTGTTTTATATATATTTGACTCCACCAATATAATAAGATATAATGGTGGTATATTAGTACTGTGATTATATACTTATTTATACTAAACATTATAACATGAGCACCGATTTACACATATTGAGATTATAATGGTCGTTTCTTTTATATATTGGGGTTATGATTGGACATGGCCCGATTATGCTCTGAACTGTATATTTTTTATGCGTTTTAGTTTTATTGACTTATAATACCTTTCATCTGTATTGCGATGAAGGTGTTGACGGGTTCTCATACTATTTCCTTCTTCGATTGGTTGTGGGGTACCATTTAAAAATGGCCGCAACCTTTTCTGTAAAAGATTGGTTAGAGCGTTAAGTGTGGAGTGCTACATACTGGATTTGTTACACTCATTATTTATACTGTCATGAGTGTTTACTTTATGGATTCTTAATATTTATTATCAATATGGATTGAAGCTATCGAAGAACCTTAACATTACTGTTTTTGGATCGGTTTGAAGTGACCGTTCATAAATGGCTGCGACCTTTTTCATATGAGATGCGTCAAAGCGTTACTGACAAGTCCTAATATTATTGATTTTGTATCGGTTCGAAGTAATCGTTCAGAAATGTCCGCAACCCTTTTTCTTATGAGATGCACCAGAACGTTAGGTATGAAGAGTTATATATTCGATTCTTAACAACCATTATTTATAATGATATGGAGTTATTGACTGACTGATTGCACTATTGTGCTATGACCGGCTTAGAGTTACCAATCAAAGATGGCCGCAATTGTTTTTTCTCAACAGATGTGCTAGGACGTTAGGTATGGAGGCCTATATATTAGACAGCCAATATGGCGTGGGCGGCCCACGCTATATGGACACGAGGAGTACTCTCCTGTGAGGCATGGATTCTTATCTGGATTTATGTGAGTACCCTGTATGTGGTTATCGTTCTTGCATTGAATATCCTTTTGCTTTCTCCCATAGAGTACTCTCATTGTCGATGGATTTCAACTTTTAACTACAAGCAGTGCTATATGGTATTCGGGTGTGTAGCCTAAGTATTAGTTGATTTTACATTCCTGTGCTCATGTGTTTTTCAGTTATACGTATTCCCTTTACCACATAAGGTAGGGGCTTGCTTTTCTACCGTTTTTACATGAGGTAGTACTAGCAACATAGAAGACGCTTTATTGCGTGTGTTTGCTGTATTTATCAAGTGTAATATATTATTGTGCTCATGTTTTTTTAAAGTTATATGTACTCTTTTTACCAGATGAGGTTGGGGCTCGCTTGTCTACCGTTGTTATATAAGGTAGTACTAGCAATATTGGAGATGCTCTATTGCGTGTGTTCGCTGTATTTATTAAGTATGCAATGTTCCACACTTTGATACACTGAACATCTGACTTCTGACATATTTTTGACCTAGGACTTATGTATCTTCTGTTCTACTGGACTCTGGCACTATCTTGCCCTACAGATTCGATATTTACCGGGTGGATGGTTATCCACATACCGTTCGAACAGGTCATTATGAACATATTTTTTCTGGTATTTATGATCTTATGGGCTACTCAGAGTGAGAAGACCTTTATCACCCATGATTTGTAACGTTTGCGCTAGGTGATGCATGATTTGATGTGAGCTCCGGTCACATAATTTCGACTTTTGAATCAAATATTGGTGTTTCTTGGTTCTTTCCTTTTTATTTCCCTCTCCCGTTCTATATCTCTTTTTCACTTTTCAGCTTTTTATATTATCTTGTTTAATTTTTCTTTTCTTTGACATGCACATGGGACGTCGCTTTTCAAGACCCTTGTAGTCTTTGTGTTATTGACTTAATTTTCATCGCCACTCTTTTTAATTTATTGTTTTTGCAGATCATTGGTTGGTGATGGAGCACAATGTTTATGCAGAGTATATATTGCTACGATGGTCTATTTAATGCCCACAGCCCTGAGGAAGTCGAGGTGTTTACGACCTATCGACGAAACACGTGTTGGCTTGTTGTTTCTAAACTGATTATCCAACTGCTCAGCGTTGTGAACAATTGTTTTTTATACTGTCTTCCTTTCGGATACAACTGTAATGACATCTACCACAAAATTATTGTGAAGACTTGGGCTATACTTAATGATCCAGAACTTGAATTGACGTGGACTACAAACTACACACTATTCTATATTAGATTATTCTAGTGCTCAGATTTGTAGATTGACCAAGTTTTGCTCTTCGTTGGGAGGGCAGTGTAGGATTGTGGATGGTAACCAATCCTTTCCTAGGAGCACCACGTATATTTTGCACCCGCCATACACTTTCCCCTAAATAAGAGTGCAGTGCACCTATTTGCTTGCTTTATACCTGGTTACCATATCTTTTTCATTGAGTTTACGTCAGATTTGGGCAGCCCTAGGGGTTATTATTAGAATGAAACGTGATAATATGCAGAGGATCTTTTCAAGAACTTAAGTTCAGGTATTACGGTAGGAGAAGCTCCAGGTAACAGTATTCCAAAAAGAGAGGGAGGCCTTAGAGCTAAATTTGTACATTTGGAAAAATTGAAGAGGACAGATATCTCCAAATGGTGGGACGCAGCCACCCTAAAGCAATACTTGAGGTTGAATAGGATTCCTGGTGGCCTTAGGTCACAAATGTTCCCTACTTATCATGATTTGGAAGCAGATCTACTGTTTCAATAGGAAAAAGAACTGACTAATAGCTCTAACAATTTGATTAACATACTCATTGAGAACGCGGAGAGGAAAATAACTAAACTACTTCTAGATATTAGTGCACTCGAGTTAGAGATTAAAGCGCTTAATTCACCTGAAGCAACTCAAAACAATTATGGCATACTAGAGGATATCCTAATAAAATTGAAGATGAGATTAAGTAATGGATAGCGAGTAAGCTAAAACGTGATGAAATTGATTACAACTCAGGTAGAATTTTTATTTTTGCAAGAAAGTTTGATCACCTAGTTAAAAAAGATACTCCCATCGATAAAAATGGTGGCTCTGCCCATAATAGTGGAGCCTCTACTCCTTCAAGTAACCTTTCCAGTAGCGAAAGTGAGGACTTAGGAGAGGGTACATCCAACCAGGTCATGGAGAATACTCTTTTAAAAGAAGTAATGTGGTTAAGAATGGGCAACAGGGAAATGGGATCAAGAAACAGAGGAAAAGAAACTGTAAGACCAGAAGAGGATCAAGAGGGAAGGGGTCTGGAAAAGGAAAGAAGGGGCATGCAGACACACTCATGGAAGAAGCAATAGATATTGACCAATGTGATTCTGGATGTGAGAAAATCAATGTCATTAATTTATCTGATGTTGTTTTGACTACTGAAATGCTCTTTTTGTTAAAACATGGTTTAGGTTTTTGTCCAGTTCAAAGGTGTGACTGGTATACAGTGAAATTTGATTTGTATAAATTTATGAGACTGTTGAAACGTAAAAGGTTTTTTGCAATAAATCCGCAGAAAGAACCGTATCCTACAGCGAGTTCTAAAGCGAGTAATTTAACTATTCAAGATGTACATGACATCCACACATTGTTAACACTTCGGGATTGTGAGGAAGATCCAATGACATTGACCCAATTGTTATCAGATTTGGAACTTAATACTGATTTATGTATAGACAGTGGACTGAGATTGAAATCAAAATGTACACCACAACTTACAACAAGTATTAGTATTGACATCTTTCATAAGGCTCTGATGTTTGAGATTGACAAAAAGATTATACAGAAAGATGTAAAAGGAAAGGTTTTTAATATGACAACCTCACACATTTAGAACGTAGTGCATTGAAGTCTTTACAGGACAATAAGGACCTCATCATAAGGGAAGCAGATAAGGGGGGCAATATTGTTCTAATGAACAAAGTAGATTGTGACCAATCGTTGTTGTTACAACGCAACAACCAAATCTATTATATGAAATTGGACATGAATCCCCCTCACCAAAATAATGACGACGGTCAATAAAAATCTGAAACTCTGGTACGAACAAGGTCTACTGAATCATGATGAGTACTTATATCTATGGATTGAACTCCCATGGTTTCCGTGTTTGTACACACTTCCGAAAGTCCATAAAGATCCAGTGACCAATTGTCTCCGGTATTGGGGGGCCCACGGAAAGGCTGTCTCAATTCGTTGATATCTACCTCAGACCTTTTGTGATGAAACTACCGTCGTATATCCAGGATACTAAGCATATTCTATACCAGCTTTCGGACGTAGTTTGGGAACCAGGTATGATACTAGCAACTATAAATGTGGTCTCCCTTTACACCAATATCCGACATGACTTAGGAATAGCAGCTTTAAAGTACTTTCTGTGGAATAGACCGGTAGAATTCTTACAACATACTGAAATGCTACTGGGTATGACTAAACTAATACTTGAGAACAATGTGTTCCTATTTAATGGGAATTGGTATAGGCAACTACTCAGGACTGCCATGGGCTCCAGATTCGCCCCGTCTTATGCTAACCTCTTTATGGGGCGTTTTGAGGCGGAGCGAATCTGGGGTACCATGGGGGCCAAGTGGATGGAATACATATATTTTGGGGGCAGATTCATAGATGACTGCATTTTGATTTGGACTGGTACACAACAGCTGCTTTTGGAATTCTTTACCTATCGGAACAACAACGATTGGAACCTATCGTTTACTTACCAGTATAGTTTCAACAGCATTGTCTTTCTCGATATGGAACTATTCATAGTGGGGAATAGGATATGCAGTCGTATGTATAGAAAGAGTACCTCTTGTAATGCTTTATTACATGCATCCAGCTGTCACCCGAAGTCTCAGATTAACTCAATCCCCTTTGGTGAAATGGTCAGAGCCCAAAGAAATTGTAGTGAGGATGCACATTTTGATACTGCTCTGACAGATATTAAATCTAGATTCCTCAGGAGAGAATATGAAGAACCTTTTGTTAACAGAGCAGCAAAAAGAGCGTGGAACTTACAACGTGACAGTACATTGAGACCGAAACAGGGCTCTAAGAAAATGTCTAGCTCTAGTGAAAAGGTTAGACTTATGACAAACTATTATCCCAATACTGTTGAATTGTACAATATTCTACGAAAAAATTGGCACATTTTGACCTCGGACAAACTATTGGCCCCTTTCTAGACGGAACATCTGAGTATGACCTTTAGGAGAGGACGTACACTTGCTAATATGATTAGTCCCAGCTACCCACTACCACCCAGACAAGGCAACTGGCTTAGTGACCACATTAAGGGCTTTCATAAGTGTACTCACTGTAATGTATGTAGATGGGCGGTAGATAAAGTCATGTGTTTTAACTTCAATAATGCAGGCAACGTCATGATTCCCATGTTTATTAACAGTGCACCAAGATTTGTAGTATATGTGATTGTGTGTACATGTTTGAAAATATATGTGGGAAGCACGATACGGCCCGTAAAGGAACGTATTGCTGAACATTTTAGGGCACTAAAAAGCAATGATTATAAAAATACGATTGTTATGCATACCATCGATACAAGTACACAGTTTCAAATTTCATGCTATAGACCATGTGAAGAGCAATATCCGTGGGGGTAATAGAGAATTACAACTTAGACGCTGTGAAGCGTCATGGATAATGAAATATAGACAATGAGATGCAGTATTTTTTAGGGGATTAGAACATCTAGTACTCCTCTTTTGAGCACAATCCCATAAATGTGACAGGATTAGCTGCTACGAGAGGCAAATGCTAAATACTGCCAAATTCTTGCATACTCATGTAATTGAGTATTAGTGTGATTATAATTGCTATGCGCATGGGTAGCTATGTTGTACTACGGTTTTACAATATTCCAATGATTATTGTTAATGAAGGTGATCTGCTATATTACATATATGTGACACGTATTCAGGATGTAATTTTAAAATGTACTGTATCTGGCACTGCCCATATCTTCTATTGACCTTCTTTCCTCATATTTCTGAAGATACACATTTATGCTTTCCTCCTTTCTCACTCCGGGTTAAAGAGATACGTTTATTGGATATCTAGGGAGATTGGGTGCTTGGAGATGACAGTCAGTTAACACTTGGTAATGTGGACGATAATCTACATTATCTTGCTCATATGACTTTTGAGTATGAATGGTGATAGAAATCGACTAGACACATGAATCTATGAGGCGGAGCATACTACAATAGGGCTGCATTGTCATATGTGTTTGGGAGGTTACTTCTGCTTGTTTTATATATATTTGACTCCACCAATATAATAAGATATAATGGTGGTATATTAGTACTGTGATTGTATACTTATTTATACTAAACATGATAACATGATTTACAAATATTGAGATTATAATGCTCGTTTCTTTTATATATTGGGGTTATGATTGGACATGACCCGATTATGCTCTGAACTGTATATTTTTTATGCGTTTTAGTTTTATTGACTTATAATACCTTTCATCTGTATTGCGATGAAGGTGTTGACGGGTTCTCACACTATTTCCTTCTTCGATTGGTTGTGGGGTACCATTTAAAAATGGCCGCAACCTTTTCTGTAAAAGATTCGTTAGAGCGTTAAGTGTGGAGTGCTACATACTGGATTTGTTACACTCATTATTTATACTGTCTTGGAGTGTTTACTTTATGGATTCTTAATATTTATTATCAATATGGATTGAAGCTATCGAAGAGCCTTAACATTACTGTTTTTGGATCGGTTTGAAGTGACCGTTCATAAATGGCTGCGACCTTTTTAATATGAGATGCGTCAAAGCGTTACTGACGAGTCCTAATATTATTGATTTTGTATCGGTTTGAAGTAACCGTTCAGAAATGGCCGCAACCCTTTTTCTTATGAGATGCACCAGAACGTTAGGTATGAAGAGTTATATATTCGATTCTTAACAACCATTATTTATAATGATATGGAGTTATTGACTGACTGATTGCACTATTGTGCTATGACCGGCTTAGAGTTACCAATCAAAGATGGCCGTGATTGTTTTTTCTCAACAGCCGTGCTAGGACGTTAGGTATGGAGGGCTATATATTAGACATCCAATATGGCGCGGGTGGCCCATGCTATATGGACACGAGGAGTACTCTCCTGTGAGGCATGAATTCTTATCTGGATTTATGTGAGTACCCTGTATGTGGTTATCGTTCTTGCATTGAATATCCTTTTGCTTTCTCCCATAGAGAACTCTTATTGTCAGTGGATTTCGACTTTTGACTACAAGCAATGTTATATGGTATTCGGGTGTGTAGCCTAAGTATTAGTTGATTTTACATTCCTGTGCTCATGTGTTTTTTAGTTATACGTATTCCCTTTACCACATAAGGTAGGGGCTCGCTTTTCTACCGTTTTTACATGAGGTAGTACTAGCAATATAGAAGACGCTTTATTGTGTGTGTTTGCTGTATTTATCAAGTGTAATATATTATTGTGCTCATGTTTTTTAAAGTTATATGTACTCCCTTTACCAGATAAGGTTGGGGCTCGCTTGTCTATCATTGTTATATAAGGTAGTACTAGCAATATTGGAGATGCTCTATTGCGTGTTTTCGCTGTATTTATTAAGTATGCAGTGTTCCACATTTTGATTCACCGAACATCTGACTTCTGACATATGTTTGACCTAGGACTTATGTATCTTCTGTTCTACTGGACTCTGGCACTATCTTGCCCTACAGATTCGATATTTACCGGGTGGATGGCTATCCACATACCGTTAGAACAGGTCATTATGGACATATTTTTTCTGACAATTATGACCTTATGGGCTACTCAGAGTGAGAAGACCTTTATCACCCATGATTTGTAACGTTTGCGCTAGGTGATGCAGGATTTGTTGTGAGCTCCGGTCACATAATTTCGACTTTTGAATCATTTATTGGTGTTTCTTGGTTCTTTCCTTTTTCTTTCCCTCTCTCGTTCTATTTCTTTTTTCACTTTTCAGCTTTTTATATTATCTTGTTGTCGCTTTTCAAGACCCTTGTAGTCTTTGTGTTATTGACTTAATTTTCATCGCCACTCTTTCTAATTTATGGTTTTTGCACATCATTGGTTGGTGATGGAGCACAATGTTTATGCAGAGTATATATTGCTAAGATGGTCTATTTAATGCCCACAGCCCTGAAGAAGTTGAGGTGTTTACGACCTATCGACAAAACACGTGTTGGCTTGTTGTTTCTAAACTGATTATGCAACTGCTCGGCGTTGTGAACAATTGTTTTGGACTGTCTTCCTTTCGGATACAACTGTAATGACATCTACCACAAAATCATTGTGAAGACTTGGACTATACTTTATGGGCCTGAACTTGGATTAAAGTGGACTACAAACTACACACTATTGTATATATGATTATTCGAGTGCTCGGATTTGAAGATTGACTAAGTTTTGCTCTTCTTTGGGAGGGCAGTGTAAGATTGTGGATGGTAACCAATCCTTTCCTAGGAGCACCACGTATATTTTGCACCCGCCATATACTTTCCCCTAAATAAGAGTGCAGTGCGCCCATTTGCTTGCTTTATACCTGGTTACCCTATCTTTTTCACTAAATGTCAGAAGTATAATTCTATAGAATTGTGAAGCGCTCTGATACCCAGTTGGGTCGTGTTCGCGCTATATAAAACACTGAATAAAATAAACAAAAAGGATATTATCAATGAATTGGAGCCAATGCTTGCAATGTCCACTGGACGCAGTCAAGGCATCCCAACTTACTTTCAGGTTTTATGTTCCCTATATCTGCTTGTGGCAGGGAGCTACCAAAATACTGTTGCATTTTCTGATTGTATATCCTATAGTGTGTTGTTCAGAGATTTTCGAAAATGTTTGGATGTAATGCGCTCCTAAATCGATGTGCACATTTTTTTCCAAATAGCCATGGAGAGGTGCAGTCTACGAAATTACATTTTTACCAAATTGCACAATTTTCTAACGTCATAGGATGGACGTGTGGATGGAACACACATCCTTATAATCTCACCCTCAGCAACTCAGTTCCTCTGCAGAAACAGGAAGCATCACCACTCACTCAACATTCAAGTGGTGTGCAATGAAGATTATATTATAATGGACATTGTTGCCTGTTATCCTGAGAGCACTCATGACTCTTTCATCTTTCACAATTGTGCATTCTATAGTCGACTAGCCCGAGAAGACACGGGAGATGGGTATCTGCTAGGTAACTGGGCTTAATGTATGTAAATGTCAAAGAAGATACACACTGTACTTAAGATTTACTACATTTTATTGTTTTGTTACCAACAACAGTGATTATGCCATTTGCGTTTGGATCTTGACTCCTTATTTGCAGCCGAGGTTTGTCAGGGAAATGCGTTATAATGATGCACACCGACAAACCAGGAATGTGAGTGAAAGAACCATTGGGATTTTTAAAGGGCAAATTGTGATGCCTTCATAGAGGTGGGGCTGCTTTAGAGTATACACCAGAGACTGCATGTAAATTAGTAGCTGTATGTGCAATATTGCATAACATAGTAATGCGTAGAGGATTACCACAAGAAATAATTGGTAACAAAGCTGATGGAAATGATGGTCCCCTTCCCAACCAACAAAGAATGATGGAAGGCAATTTAAATTCAGACCGGAGAAAAGAGATCACAGATGCTTATTTTTTAATGAGATGTATTATATCAAAAAGCGATTTAATTGGCTTTTTCCTCACATTGAATCAAAATGTTAACATTTTTCTGCTACATCACAGATATGTGTGCTTATTTTTTTGTTGATCAATAAACACGTAAATTGGAAAATATAATTTGCCATTACTGTATTGCAACAAACATGTATGTCTACGTAATATTATACATTTATTTGCGCTGTGGTCACTACCTGTTTGTCTGCTGATTGGCTGCTGACTGCATGGAGGTTTTACTTCACCACTTCTACTCATATAACGTGTCTGTAACATTGAGTCATGCACAGGTATGTTAGTGCCACTTGTACTTTCATCAGTTTCTGGTGTTGTAATGGCAGACCTTTGATGTGAAGTTGGGCTCTCTTTAACCTCTAAGACATTACACATTTTAAAGGGCTTAATTATCAAACTATTTTGTCTAATTAATTGGGGCTGAAAATGTAGAGATCTGCGGTACCTTGATGTAGTGCTACAGGCTAGTTTTCCAACAGACTCAGTCCATTTTTTTAATGGAAATATTAGACTTGAGCTGTTTAGGGCTCTGTTGGTTCTCCTCTTCCATAAAAGTTTGACATAGTGCTTCTACAGCATCTGCCACGTCTGATATACTCTTGGACAATGATAGAAAACCTGTGTGATTTTGTTTTTTGTAAATCAGTTACCCTACGACAAATCACATATCGCTCTATGCTGGTTCTTTTTGGAAGTTAACATAGCACTCTCCAGTTTGCAAAAATATTGTGCTAAGGGCCCTGCATCCTCCTGTGTATTTTGTTCACGTCTCTGAGACCTCAACCTATTTGTCACAGAATCCAGTCCAGACTTCCCTTTGTGACAGAAACAGTAGCAGAAGTGGTAGTGATAGTGCTTTGGATGGATGATTGTGTCCTCAGAAGTTGTTGGTGGTAAGATGTCTTCTGGCTCGATATATTCCAGGTTCAGTACTGCATAGGTCTCGTCATCCGTGGTGTTTGTGGGAGTAAGCTTTGGTTCTTCTGCTTGTAAAGGTGCAGCAGCCTCTTCTTGACGTTTAGCAGTGACAGTGTTGGTAGTTTCTTTGCATGACAAAAACATAACAAAAATTATTAATAACTGTTTGTATTTTATATTTCTGTCCCATTTGAATACTTTGATATTTATTAAATGTTGATGATTGTTACTCAAGTATGTATAGTATTTAGTTATAGTTTTTTCCAATAAAGAACATATACCAAACTAGAAATCTCATAATCCCTGACCTTGTCAGTGTGACTGCTCTCCCCGCGCAGCTCCACCAGCAAGTTAGGCCTCCCTGAGAGCCGAGCACTGCTTGTTTGGTGTTCGAATCCCTGGCTGTCCAGCGGACTGCCTCTGTGCCCTTCTTTCTCCTTCCAGGTATCTCTGGATGCTTTTCCACTTTTTCTCTCACTTCACCCTCATTTACTCTTTACTACTCCGGTTTTTCACCTTCACACTCTTTCCACTTTTTTTCCCTTGTTATCACTTTTCTTCCACTTTTTCTTGCTCTTTCACATCCTTGTCCTGCTGCCCTCACCGCCCCTCCCCCCCAGCATGACCAGTTTAGCCCAGCTCTCCCCGCTCCGGCCTCCCAGCTGTCCTGCCCTCCACCCTATCCCTACTTAATAGCGGCCGCGCCAAAGGCAAGCCTGTCTGTGCCCATCCGTGACCCGACCCACCTGCGACGAGTGCAAGAAACCCTAGACCTCTGACCCGCCAGCGCTACAGCTCCTCGGCCATCCAGGCACTCAACACAGGCCAAAACAACAACTGAAAGTGTTCTTCTCCAATCGACACCCACGGACCCTTCACCTGCCACCACTGCCGCCACTCCTTCGCTATCGCCAAGACCCACCAAAGCCCTCCCGTCACAACACCACCACACCCAAAACGCTGCAATGCCTCCTCCTCAACCTCCTCTCCCTCCACAAACATGCCGCGGGAATCTGGGACCTCCTCGACAGCACCACCCCGATGTTGCCTTCCTCACAGAAACCTGGACAAACGCCACCTCGGGTCAAGACATCGCGATCGCCATCGCCGAACGATACAAGATCACCGGGAAGGACCGCCACAACTGCCCTGGAGGAGGCATCGACATCGCCCACAAATCCAACCTCCGACTGAGCACCCACACCGACGAGCCCACAAACCTGATAGAACACCTACACTTCAAGATAAAGACCAACCCGACCACCCCCCTCCGGGCCACCCTCATCTACAGACCCCTCCTGCCGCCCCGCGCACCTTTCACCAACTCCATCACTGACATCATCCCCCCACAGGCCATCACCTCCCCTGACTACACCTTGCTGGGAGACCTCAACTTCCACATCGACAACCTCCAAGACCCCAACTCCACCTCCATCCTGGACAACCTCCTCAACATCAGACTCAAACAGATCGTTCCAGAACCGATGCACTCAGCAGGACACATCCTCAACCCCATCTTCACAGTGAGAAACTCCATCACATTCAGCCACACCTCCTAACTCCCATGGATAGACTATTGTTGCATCCACTTCACCTTCAAAACAACCATCACCCGCAAACCTCCACACCCGCTCCCACGAAGAAACTGGAACAAGATCTCTGATGACCAGCTCACCGCCTCCCTCAACAGCTCTACTCCAACCACCACGGACAACAACCCAAACAGCGCAGCCTGAACCCTGCACAAATGGATCACCGACTGCGCCAACACCTTCGCCCCCCTCAAGAAAACCACCAACACACACGCCAAGAGAGCTAGCTGGTTCTCCACCGAACTCCGAGAATCCAGACAAACCGGCAGACGCTTCGAAAAGATCTGGAGAAACTCCAAAACAACAGTAGCCCATGACAACTTCAAAGCAGCCACCACCACCAGCTCATCAGAAACACAAGGAAGAAAGCACTCCTGGACAGAATCTCCACCCACGTACACAACAGCAAGGAATTTTTCAGCATCAACAAAGAGTTCGCCCAGCCCAACAGTGAGACTACAGACATCTCCCCCTCCCAGGACCTCTGCAACAAATTCAGCTCCTTCTTCCACCACAAAATCAAGACCATCTACGACAACTTCAATGACGAAAACCAACACGTGGAACCTTCACCTCCCACTCCCGACACCACGCAGCCAACACTTGACAGCTGGACTGCTCTCACCACCGAAGACACACTGAAGACTATGAAGTCCATCCACTCTAGGGCCCGCACGGACCCTGCCCCTATCACATCTAACACAGAGCCGCCAACACCATCACCCCAGAGCTTCGCCGAACCATCAACCGCTCCCTCGAGACCGCCTCCTTCCCCGACGATTGGAAACACGCTGAGATCAACCCTTTCCTGAAGATACCCTCTGCGGAACCCACCGACCTCAAAAACTTCAGACCCATCTCTTTAGTCCAGTTTCCGGCAAAAGTCATAGAAAAAGCTGTCAACAGCCAGCTTGCCTCCTTCATTGAAGAAAACAATATCCTCGACACCTCCCAATCCAGCTTCAGGGAAAACCACAGCACCGAAACCGCCCTCCTCGCCGCAACAGACAACATCTGCTCTCTCCTCGACAGAGGGAAGACTGTGGCCCTCAACCTCCTGGACCTCTCCGCAGCCTTCAACACAGTCTCCCACCGCACCCTAACATGCAGACTCCACGACGCAGGGATCCGGGACAAAGCCCTCGACTGGATCAGCTCATTACTCTCTGGCAGAACGCAGCGGGTCAGACTCCCACCCTTCCTCTTGGATCCCACACCGATCACCTGCGGAGTTCCCCAAGAATCCTCCATCAGCCCCCCCTGTTCAACATCTACATGGCCCCATTCACCCCCATCGTCAGATCTCACAGACTCAACATTGTATCCTATGCAGTAGAAACCCAACTCATTCTCTCCCTATCCACCAAACCCAACATATCCAAACATAACTTTCAAGAAGGAATGGAATCAGTCGCCAAATGGATGAAGAGCAGCTGCCTAAAACTCAACACAGGCAAAACCGAGGTACTCATCATGGGCCCACACCTGGAATGACACCTGGTGGCCCCCCACCCTCTGGAACCCACCCACCCCCATGGACCACGCAAGCAACCTCGGAATCATCCTGGACTCCAAACTCAAAATGGACCGCTAAATCAACTCTATTTCATCCTCCTGTTTCCACACCCTCTGACTCCTACGAAAGGCCTTCAAATGGATCCCCCTCAAACACAGAAAGACCGTCACCCACGCCCTCATCAGTAGCAGACCCGACTACGGCAATGCTCTCTACGCCGGAATCAACAAGAACCTCACCCGTAAACTCCAGAACGCCCAGAACGCCTCCGCCAGACTAGTCCTCAACCTACCACATCACTGCCATATCACCCAACACCTGCGTACACTACACTGGCTCCCTATCGAGAAGAGACTCACCTTCAAGCTCCTCACCCACGCCCATAAAGCCCTCCACAACACCGGACCTGCATACTTGAACTACCGCCTCCCATTCCACGCACCCCAAAGATCCCTCCGCTCAGCCCAGCTCTCCCTTGCTACGGTAGCTAGCATCAAGAAGACCAGAACAGGAGATCGTTCCTTCTCCCTGCTCGCAGCCAAGGCATGGAACACCCTCCCGCTCCACCTCAGACAAACGCCAACACTATCCAAGTTCACGAAGGACCTCAAGACCTGGATCTTTGACGGATCTCCTTGAACATCCAGGACCTGCGCCCCCCGCGTCTTGAGACCCACTCGGGTGAGTAGCTGCGCTTAACAAACCTATGATTGATAGATAATGCTTTGCAAGTTGCTCAATGTGTATATATATATAAAATATGTGATCAAGGCCACTGGACTTGGCCGAAACGCATCATGGGCAGCATGCTTTAAATAAAAGATTAAATTCTGCACCGCGCATAAACGGAGTACATGCCTGTTTTGTGCATGACATGCACTGAAGGATTGTTTGGATATATATATATAAATAGTTATCTAGTGATATCAATGGTTTGATATTTATATATTTTTTTAATTTTTATCATGTACCGCAAATTGACTTCCAGACAATAATGCAATAGATAATATACAACATTGCACTTACAACTTCCAGTGACTCCTGTGCTCGAAGTGTCAATTGAAGATACATCACGGATCACTTCTGGGTAAATTGTTGTTGCTATTAGTTCTTCCATCACAGTAGGTAAAGTTTCGGTACTCAGTCCACCTCCAGTGGCAGTTGCGTCCCTTCGTCTTGATGCCAACCTCACCTTCGTCCGTAATTAGAGGTCATACTCCCTCTTTCTCACTTTGTCTGAGGTATGTTGTGTGACTCCAACCACATTTATATGAGTCCTGATTTGCGCCCAAATACTTTTTTTGTAGATTCAGCTGAACTTGCGCTTCCTTTTTCTGCTGACAGCCTGTGCACCTTCATGGCATGCCAGTATCCACTCAAATTTGACAGCGTTTAGCACCTACTGCACAAACCTCCTTGCTCCTCCTGCAAACATAGGCACTCTGCCTTTTTACTTCCTGGTTTGCTGATGTCATCATGAATGGACATGGTAACATTCACAATTTGAGACTGCTATAAACAATTTGCGATTCGGTTTTACCTATTCCTTATTTAGAAGTAACGAATCACAACGATTCGTTAACACTAGAGGGTAACTTTTCATACATTCTAAATAATAAATTGCAAATTACACAGCAAGTATCATTCGTAATTTTTAATTTCTTATTTATGTCTTTCATACATGAGGCCCTAGATGCCTGTGTATTAAGAATATAAGTATATGCGGACTACATTCATATCAGTGTTGAAGAATGAAAAAACAAGATATACAAATTTCTAGATTGTGGTAGTAACATAGACTTAAGTATGGCATACTTGTGTATATGGTTGGCCTGCGGTTATACGCATGCCTTGGTTGTTGCCCTGCCACAGTAGTTGGTACTCTTGCTCCTGCTGATGATATCAATGGACTTGATATGGGGATTGCATTAAAAAAAGAGCGCATAAAGATAACTCTAATCATTATAAACTCATCAAAAGGGATGGGTCAAGGTGTACGTGTGACTTGTGCCTATCTATCAGGAGAAACAGTGTAACATAAGTGTGGGGTACAGATATAGATCTAAAGTAGAGGGGTATAGTGTACCTGGCCTTATGTCGGCATTTCCTGTACCAAGGAGGGCAAATAGCATGACAGATGAATTATGGTGAGGATATGTTAAGTGAGTATGAGTGAGACTGAGAGGGGATCCAAATCTGCCTCCAGGAAAAGGTGTTGCCACTTGCATTCCAGAGATCTCTTCGTCCACCTCCTCTTAACCTGAGAACTCTGCAGATATAAAGATAAGATAGGCCTGCCTTTTTATGTGTGGAGTTCTCCGCAGTCATAAACTTACTATAAACGTGGAGTTTGTGAAAACCAAAAAAAACGTAAATGTACACAAAGGTGAAAGTTTACCTTTGTGACTCAAGTCCTGAGTGTCATAATGCATGAGAGTTTGTAGTAGTCTTTGCTTAAGAAGGCAAGAAAATGGCCCCATTTTTTTGCAAATCGTATTTCCTTCTCCCTCGCTACTCTTCAGAGTTATTCCATTCACAAGATCCACCAGTCTTTCAATCCATCTGTGTTTGGAGGGGGTTGTCTGTTGTCCCCAACGGAATGGTACCATTTGTTTAGTAGCCAATAACAGGTGGGTGATAAATTGACCCTGATTGCCATACAAGGAGTAAATACCTGTGGTTGGATGGCCCAGAAGTATCACTTTTGGTCATTCAGCCTAGTCCAAGCCAGCCCAAATTCTACTCAATTGAAGATAGCACTGAGCCCCAAAAGTGTTTCTGTTCAAGGCAAGACTGTAGGATATGTGTTAGGGTCCTTTCTTCATTTTTGCCAGCCTAGAGGGGGTGTAGTGCCAGCAATACAGAATTTTCAGCATAGATTCCCGCCCTACTGCATGTGAAGCAAAGTTGTTAGTTCAAGTTAATATATACTCCCATTGTTTCCCATTGCTTCTGATCAAGAGTAATATGGAGCTCCTTCTCCTAAGCATGTTGAAATGTGAATTTCTGCCCCCCTTGAGTTTCAACATATTATAAATGTCTGAAGTGGTGTGCTTATAATTCATGCAGGTCAGCGGGTATTTTTTGTTGGGGGTCAAGCAGCGAGTGGCATCATTGTAGGTAACTATATCTAACGCGGTCCCAGTAACTTTGGAATCATATAGTGTCTTGGTGCGCTGTATTTTAGTCAGCCATTGGATTTCCCAGAGGGCCCTCCTGCCATTGTAAAGGCAATCATACACCATTCCAAATCAGTCAGCCTCCTCGTCCAGTGTATCAGAAAGTGCAGGTGGGCAGCCATGTAATAGTGGAGCAGGTCAGGGATGCCCAACCTTCCCTATTGTGGTCGCAGAGAACACTGTTTTCTCCCAGTCCTTGCAGCCCCCCTCACCAGATGAATAATGCATTGGAGGTCGTGGAGGTAATCCTTTGGGATGGAGACTGTTAGTGTTTGGTATATATCTGGCATATATGTATCTTATGTTTCCAGCTGGCAAGTTCCGCCCGCACCCACCTCCTCAACCACTGTAGATTTATGTCCTTGCTTCCAACCAATGTGGGGGTCAGAGCCAGACCCAGATAGTCGCTCACTGCAGCAGGACATGTCCCTGCAATTTTTCCGCTTTCGATTTAGGTGCGAGATGTTTAAAATGTAAGATTTAGTAATGTTCATTTTGAAGCCAGAGACTCTGATAAACCTTCAGCCATAACGTAGGAAAGTGAGCGAGGAGGGTCTGTAACTGACATCAAGATGCCATCAGTGAACATAGTAAGTTTTATATCCTGCATGCCAAATTTGATGCCTTTAATATAAGGGTTAGCCTTGAAATGCAGAGCAAGTGGCTTCAAGGTTGAGAGCAAAGAGGAGGAGTGACAATGGGCATCCCTGCCTCATACCCCGACCAATGGTCACCCACTAGGAGTAGTGGCAGTTGGTTGAAATTCGAGTTCTAGGGTTGTAAGCTAGCTGAGGAAGTTGTCCCCAAAACTCGCGACCTTCAACGTGGCCATCATAAAGTGCCAGTCCACGCTCTCAAATGCTTTTTCAGCTTCAAGGGTGAGCAGCATGGACTGCTTCATCCCTGTGGATTCAATATCGAGGAAGTGAAAGCCCTTCTTGGTATTATCCCCTGGTTTGCCGCCGCTGTATAAAGCCCAACTGGTTGGACCGTACCAAATCTCCCATCAGTGACTGCAGGCTTAAAGTGGCAATTTTGGCAAATAGTTTTGTATTCACATTGAGGAGAGAAATTGGGCGGTATATGCTGCAGTCATTTGGATCCTTGCCTGGCTTCAGAATAAGGACGATGGGAGACTCCGTTATGGAAGAGGTCACCCCTCCCTCCTGGACCATCTCCTAGAACACCTCTGTCCATTTCTAAGGTTCTAATTTACCTGTGTGTCATGAGAATGTTTTGCCAGGGTTTTTGGGAGTGGGTACGTTTATGGGTCTGTTTCAGCTCCCTAAGGTCCCAGTGAGCTTTCCAAGCAAGGCTTCTCTTATATGCCATTAGCAGGCTGCTTCGTCAGTGAAGTTCCCCCTCAGGACAGCTTTTAGGGCATCCCATACGATAGCTGCCTTGGTTTCCCCTGTATCATTGAATTTGATGTAGTCTGCAAAACTAGGTCTGATATTTGCAGGCGTCACTGGGTCTTTCATTGGGGAATCTTGAAGATGCCATGCCTCCATGTTCCCGGGAAGCCAAGTCATGTGAGAGTCAAGGCACAAGAAACTGGCCCATGGTCAGAAAGTGTAATATTGTGTTAGGTGGTCTCAGCAAAATCTGAGATCAATAGTGTGCCCAGCATGATGTAAACCAGCCTGGCGTAAGTTTATGTGCTCCAGAGTAATGAGAGAAGTCAGGTAGTGTCTGGGCAATCCCAGCTCTTCCAAAAGTTGCCTGCTCTGTGCTGATAGTGCAGCAGAGCCTCCCGCCCTGTTTGATCTGTATCGGCCTCCCTGTCTAGCACTAAGTTGAGATCTCCTCCTACCATGATTGGGCAGTTAACGGTGAGGGTTTGAACAGTGTTGGTCAGGAAACTTTACTGGCTTTGTTTGGGACTACATAAAGAGGCCAGTGTAAGTGGGTCACCCTTTAAGGTTCCCTTCAGGGCCACCTGTCGCTCCTCCCTATCCTTCATGGTATTGTCCACTACCAATTGGCATTGACTGTGAATCAATATCCCCACTCCTGCAGTTTTTCTGCCACACCCCACCATGAGGAGAAATATTGACCTGGGACATCTTTGGACTTCAGTCTAATGTGGTCCTGTCTGAGGAGGTAAGTCTCTTGAATAAAACCTATGTCAGTGTGTAAAGGTGCAAGCTCATGAAAGCTAGAACACCTTTCAAGCAGGTTATTAAGCCCCGGCACATTATATGTGGTGAGAATGAGTGTGTCTGTCATCATTGATGAACCAGAGATGGATGGTGCACAATTGTTCCCTTCTCCCCTGTACAGTGAGAGTAAAGCTGACTGCAGGGTGGTGGTAGGGTAACAGATCATCCCACAACAAAAAAGAAAAAACCATCACCAAAGTGGCATCAAATCAACAGTGCAATAGAACAGTGTTTGGTCCTCAACATGAGGAACTAGGAACATAGTAACACACTCCCTGTGCTACCAGTCAAAACAGAAAGGTGCAGATGAACACATCATAAAGGATATAATGGGTAAAGCTTCTGTGGATGTCAAAAATGCTGGACACCCACCCCAGCACATGGATCAGTTCATGTTGTGGATGTAGATGATCATCCCCCATCACCCCTCCACGTCGACCAGCTTCGCAGCTGAGGCCCATACAGTCATCTTATAGTCACTCATGAGGGCCCTCCATGGTAGACCTGGAATCCTCTGCTCTAGTTGATTATGTACCTGAGGGACCACTGACTTTCTATACATGTCCCGGACCTGCCTTGTGCTCCTCCGGTATTTCCTCCTACTTGGGACCATTCCTCCCACCACCACATCCTAGTGCAGTTCTCCATTCTGGGTGGCTCAGAAGCGGCAAGGTCTGTTGTACAACAGTATCCATGTTGGGGATAGGCAGGTGTACTAGCCAGCAAGCCTCCTTGAGAGATTTAGTTGCTCATTGCTTGCCATGCCATTTGAAGAACAGACGAAAGAGGTGCCCCCATCTGTATTTGACTTTGATATCAGCAAGGAAAGATGTGACCAGTCGGAAAGGTCTGCCTATTCATAAGAGTAATGACCAAGAGATCTTGTACGATTTGCGTATCATAACCATTGTAGAAGATAGGGCCTCTTCCCCCTTGCTTCCTCAAGATGACCTCTGTATCCTTGTAATGATGCAGGCAGACTATAATGTCTGGTGATAGTTTTGAAGTGTGGTTATGCTGTCCTGCCCTGTGGGCCCTGTTGATGTGGAAGGGGCCCCAGGCCATGGTCCTAAAGGAGTGACCCTACTAAGCTCTGGAAAAAGCTTTTTATGTTGTTCCCTTCTCTAACCGGGGACACCCCTCTGATGATCATGATCAGTTGGTCGTCCATCGTAACAAGGCGAGAGCAGAACTCCTTCAGGTCCAGGCAGTGCTCATCTTGTGTGGTCTCTAGCTAATCAACTCTGTGCCCCAGATCCCAGATCATCAAGGTCTTTCAGCATGTCTGCTGTCAGGCTCTGTTTGAGGTCCGTGCGTACAACGCATATTTTGTTTTTAATATCCATAAAGAAATGCATTATAAATCTCTTAGTGAGCTTTTTGTTGTCCTCCATTAGCACAGGGGCCACCGCTCCATGCTTGTTTACTGTTTTCTTCGATGCTCTAGGGCCTCCTTCCACCTTCTTAGAGATGGAGATCTTTGATTGATGGGTTTCTTTTGGGTCTTGTCACAGTCATGATGGACCTGTTCCTATGGTTGATGGTGTCATGTCCTTTAGGCTAGTCCTGTCATGTGTACCCCTATTACATACATTTGTCTCATCCACAGGACAATAATGATTCTAAACAGGTGACCTTTCACCTAGTAGCTTGTTCCTGTCTCTTCGACACCAGGCTCTCTGTACTCTATCATAATCCCTGTACTTGACGTACATAAACATGTCCCCAGGCACGGCAGAATTATTCTGTATAAAGGTCACCACCTTTTTTGATCCTTGGCCAACAGTCAGCTGTGCATGATCGCACTTGTTTAGAAAAGCATTGGTGATTGGTTTCAAAGCATCCATGATTGTTTTAAAAACATATCGATTCTAGAAAAAACCCTGGAGTGACCACTTTAGTATAAAAGACCCTCACTCCCCCCTACAAATTAGAGGAGAATTCCTTCCAAGCTGACACAGGGTCCTGCATGCTGAATCTTTGACACGCAGCAGTCTGACATCCCTTGCGGGGTGTCATCCTCGAAGCAGAGACAGGGTCCTTTGTTCTCAACCATCAGGTGAGGGGGCTGGTTCTTCTCTAGGGGTTTCTTGGCTACACACATATATGCATATATATGCTACACATACAGATCTAGGCTAGGTACATTTAGGCAAACTACTTAGGGCACGCATTTTAGGAATATGCAGGTGCTACTGTTTTTATCTGAACTGCTTATGTTCACCTTATTAGCACTATGGTAGAAATGTATCTGCTATTTACTATATTGGCACTAGCAATCTCTTTGGTATGCTTCTGTCTCCTGATTGTCGCAACACATATGTTTTACACCAGATTGTCTCTGGACCAATAAATACTTATTGAAACGTCCTAATCGCCAACCTGCGTATTTTCTGAGAGGAAGCAAGCCTGAGTGTCTGAGCGAAACGTACTGTACTGTTTTCCACGATCCCTGAAGAATCAGGGTTGTCATGTTCAGTGGTTACCAGAAACTACCTAGACCACTGTAAAATGCAGGGGGGTGGTAGTGGCACTGTAGAGCTAGCTGGTCTAATGGCTGACATATCCTGTGGGGGTGTCCGGAAGCGGTTGGGACACCAAGCCTTCAGTTTAGGTCATCCAAAAAGCGCAGGTCCTGGGGGACTCCTAGGAACTACACGACAATGGGAGTTCTGTATGATGAGACTGCAGAGATCCGGGGTTGAGTTCAACTAAGCTCTCAGCTGAGCAAATGTTACTGCAATTCATGGGACCGGTTAGCCACACCTCTTCACGCCAAACAGGAACACTTGCCATTTTTGGTCATTCCGATGGATTGCCCCTGACGTCCACAATGGTGTTGTGGGCATCCCACTCTCTCCCCAACGAATCTAAATCTGTATGGGCGAGCAAAACAGGGCTTTCCTACTCAATTCTCATCCAAATGTCACAGCGAGTGGTTTTTCCTCAGTCTCCCAGTTCATCAAGGTCCTATGTGAGACCACCTCAGCAGGTCAGTGTCTTGACTTCAGTCTCTTTTGCTCCTACTTGGGGCCAGTTGTAGATGCATTAATAGGGCATGCCATAGCCTCCTTGCATGGTCACTCTCAGTCCATCTTGTGTTGAGTCCTCAGCCACCCACCATCCTGTGGGTCACACTTGTGGCGGCTGCGTAAGGGACACTTCGCACCTTCTTCCGTATCACCACTCAAAGTTGCTTCTAGTAACAGTGCGGGCCCCTGACACAGGCTTCTCAGTGTCCCTACACTCTGCCACAGCCCAGCTGGGTGGGCCTCCACCAGGCTCCAGACCACCACGTTCACCAGGGGTCCACAGCTTCAAACTCGAAACGGGCCCACCACTCCCACACACTGACAGGGCCTAGGTCTTGCTCTTGTTCTGGAAAGGAGAATTCCACTGCCTCCAGAGTACTGAGCAACCAAAATGGAATCCCGTCTGCACCAAAGACTCCTGGTGCCGATACCCAGGTTACACCACCATCTCATGGCACCTCCCCACTGTGCAGGGGCCCAAATCAATGATCTTGTGGCCCAGCACCAAATACGAGGCAGTGGTCCCTGGGGTCCAGTGGCAGCTTACCGCGGGGCCCGTCCCAGTTCAAGGAATGCCTACTGCGGCACTCAACATTGGGGTTGGGCCATCTCTGCATCAACCGGGCCCGGTAGTCCCTCACAGCGTCCCGAAGCACAGAGCGCATGACAACAATCTCCAGGGGCCCCACTCCACCGCATCTGATGTCATTTTGGGTTCCTAGAGGAAACCCTCTGGCAGCAGCATCATGTCTCTACAACCCACTCTATGGGCTCGCTGTCATTTCACTGCTGCCATGATGCACTGCCCCAGGGTCCGTCACTGGAGAACTGAGCACCCAGCTGGTCCAATCGGCCTTGGTGAAGAGCCAGGTTTTCACTTTCTTGAGGAACTCAAAAACTGAGGAGGAGGCTCTGTTGTGAATGGGCAGGTTGTTCCAGCCTTTAAAAGCAAGGTTTGGGAAGGGTTGGGAAGGTATGCCTACTGGATCTGGTTCTGTGTATGCAGGAGGTATGAGCAAGTAGTAATCCGGCTGAGCGGAGGTGTCTGGTAGGTTGTGCAAGTTTATGAAGTTGTTGAGATACGTGGTGATGATGGTGTGTAAGGTTTTGCATGTATGCATGAGGAGTTTGAAGAGTACTCATTTGTGGATTGAGAGCCAGTGGAGTTCTTTGAGGTGTAGGGTGAATTGAGTGCGGGTGAAATTTTGATGGTGAGCCAGTCCACTCAGGTTTACATGGTCTATTGTTTTCTGGTCAGTTGGGTGTTGATTCGAGCCTAGAGTGTTTTCCCTTAATCCAGCTTGCTGGTGATGAGTAGTTGGGTGACAGTACTGCGAGTGTTGGATTGGAGTCATTTGAAGAGCTTGTTGAGCATCTTGAGTGTTTGGAAGCAGGAGACATAGATTGTGTTCACTTGGCCGGCCATGGTGAGTTGGCAAATTACTATTCTGAGGTTCTTTGCTTGGGCTGCCGGGAGAGGTGTGTGTCCGAGTTCAGCAGACCAACAAGTGGAGTCCAGGTGGAGAGAGATGTGTTTATTGAAAATTACTACTTCCTTCTCGTCTGTGTTGAGCTTGAGGCAGTTGGTTTCCATCCATCTAGTAAATTCGGTCTTTCAACCGGAGAAACTGGTTCATGTGTTTGGCGTGTAGTCGGAGAGGGAGAGTATGAGCTGGGTGTCATTAGCATAGAATATGATGTTTATTCGGTATGTGTGTGTGAGGTCATGTAGGCATTGAGTAGGACTGATGAGGATCCTTGTGGAAGTCCGCAGATGAGGTCGACAGCATCCCAGAGGAAAGGGGCCAGGCAGGCTGGGTGACTGGGTGCAGCCTGTCAGGAAGGAGCAAATTCAATGAAGTGCGGGACCCTGGATTCTGGCTTCAAGCAGCCCTTGTGTAAGGATGGGGTGAAGGATGGTGTTAAAGGCTGTGGAAAGATCTAAGAGGGCGACAGCTGCGGTGTCACCTCTGTCTGTGATCATCTGGATATCGTCTGTGGCAGCGATGAGGGCAATCTCTGTACTGTGGTTGGGCCTGAATACAGATTGAGTGGTGTCTAGGAGGAAGTTGTCAGTGATATGGATGGCTCGGCGTTTGTTTATCATCTTTTCCATGACTTCTGCCGGGTAAGGTATGAGGGAGATAGGCCAGTAGTTGGCTAGCATCTTCGAGTCTGCTGAGAGTTCCTTGAGGAAGGGGTGTATTGTAGCATGTTTCCAGGCATCCAGGTAGGTGGCTGTGATGATTGAGTCATTCAGGGTGGGTGTGAAGGTTGCACTGATAGGTGTGATGACTGTGTGATGGCAGGGGTCCGAGGCTTCTCTGGAGTGCATGAACTACATGGATATTGTAGTTTCATGAGTGGTGATGGTGGGCCAGGTGGTAAGGTTGGTCCTTCGCAGGACCGTTGCAAAGGTAAAAGCATCTGTTTGGGGCTCAAAGTTTTCATTGATGCTGATGATCATGCTGTGGAAGGATATGGACAGCGTGGTCCAGAGCTACTGAGAAAGAGTTACACTGGTGGAGTTTGCTGCTTGAGAGGTGAAGTCTTTTACTATGACAATGATTTCCTTGGTGCTGTTGGTGCTACTTTCAATGTGGTCGATGAGCGTGGAGCGTATGATGGCTCTGATTAGCTGATGGTAGCATCTGAAGGCATATTTGTAGGTACCCTTATCAGAATTGCTCTGATTTTATCTCCATCTTCGTTCAAGTTGCTTGCACTGGCGATTGGTGAGCCTGAGCTCTTCTGTGTACCTGCTTTCTGGTGGTCTGGTATATGTGGCTTTGTTGACTTTGAGAGTTGCAAGGGTAGCTGCACAGGAAGTGATCCAGGCGTTGATGTTGGAGATGGATTCAGGGAGGGTGTTGTTGTGGTGAGGCCAGTAGTGTAAGAGCTTGTCAGATCAGGAAACTTTTGAGCTCTTGTTTCAGTCATGTTGTGAAGATTTGGTGATTGTGTTCTGAAGTGGTGTAGGGTGGGTATGTTGAAGTGGATGCGGGTGTGGTTGGACCAAGTGGCTGGTGTGGGCTTGTGTACTATGATGTTGCTGAAGCTGGTGTAGAAGAGGTGCAGAAGGTGTCCAACAGCGTGTTTGGGGCCTTCCACTCACTGGGTGAGTCCAAGGTTGGGCAGGTCCTCGAGGAGTTTGGTCAACTTGCTATCAGTAAGGTCCACCGAGTAGTATTTGAGGTCACTGAGGAGGATGAAGACATAGGAGTCGATAATTGGGGTGGGATACGAAGTCCGCAATTGTGCTTTTGAAGTTGGTGCATGGTCCGGAAGGGTGGTAGCTTTTTGCATGAAAAATGTCAGGTACAGCATGCTATTGGCAGAATAGCAGAACTGCCATCATGAATGCCGGTCCTGAAAATGCATTCTCTAAGTGGGAGAACATTTTGAATATCCACACAGAAAATAAGCCTGAGGTACTGGGAGTGTTCTCACAATGCGCCAGGAACATTAACCTTTGACTGCTGTGAGACATGGAGAAGGCTGTCATGGTGGTCACACACAAATAGGATGCAAGTGGACAAGGAGTTACACCTATCAAACGAGTAAGCCTGATAACAGAGTTCACAGTGGCTCCGGCACTGGGAACACCACCTTCTGCCTTCTATATAATATGGTGGCAAAATGCAGAGAAGGAGTTAAGAGACATCTGCCTTATTTAAACTGGTAGGCCCTTCCTCTGAATCTCAAATTGACTCATCCACCTCACCGTCGTCTGGCGATCTTAAAATGGCAGCTGCAGTGCGGATGCACACAAACATAAACACTGCAGGGAACTTCTGTCCTGCCTGGCACATTTTGAATTGCCTTCTCCATACTTAACTGCATTTTATTTCCTTGTACTCTTGGAGCCTCAGTCCTCTAACCAAGGGTTGCCTAGTCCTTTCAGACCTCTGGCTTTTATTTATTCCAGTTTGGCTTAGATGGCATTTTACCAATACACTGTACTAATCCTATGCTTAAAAACCTCTGCTAAAGAAACAGACATTTGCGGTAAGGACATTGAGAGTGTCAGTGGTGTTGTAGGGTCCTCCATCGAAAGGAGCTGCTCTAAACTTTGGAACTAGCCAGAGTTCTTGCTTCCGTAATTTTTGCAGCACTCTAAGCCTGAAAGATTATCTATCTATCTATCTATCTATCTATCTATCTATCTATCTATCTATCTATCTATCTATCTATCTATCTATCTATCTATCTATCTATCCATCTATCCATCTATCTGTCTATCTCCGAACTCCAGCTAGTCCGTGTTGTTGGGCAATACGGTGCTCTTTGTTTTTCTCGGTGGTGCAAGGCTCATGTGGCAGGACCTCACCGCTTTAAATATTTTCCAACTCCATTACACCTGTTATGGAAAAATGAGTCGCACTCACGATTCAAACGCTATTCTCTGCTTGTTGCATCGAACAGAGTCAGCAGTTTAACACACCCAACGACGCGTTTCCGTCCCCCTGGACCATGATCACTGGTTAATGCCAGAAGTCCTGTTTCACTGTTTATAACCTACTGCGAATATTTCTTTCATTTCTATGTTCCTGTCTCTGGGATTTTTAGTTTCAAGTGTTCAAAAGTGCGTTGTGAAGGACTATACATGTGCAAATTAAACATAAGTGAAAGTGCAAAAAACGTGCAAAGATCTTTAGAGAGGGGCGCTCAATGGAATCTCCCATTTCATGCATTGATTTTAGTTCCAAGATACACATTCATTTTGCGTCCATTTTCAATTTATCTCGACCCAAAAAATGTCATATTTATTTTCATATTTATGTATCCAAACTTGATTGTCTTGTTGTTTAAGACCCATACAAAATTTTTCCGGATACCGAATTTGTGCACAATGTTCAGTCAAATTACATGTCGATTATTGTGATCAAGTCTGTCCTTTTTAAGCATATTGCACATTCTAAATTTCCTCAGTTTGTTAGTGTATATGAAACACTTTCTACATTTCTATATGACTTTTCATGCAATTTGTTTCTTTAATTGTATTTACTTTCACACGCAAAGAGGAAATCGAGTTATTTTTCCCCAATCAGCACTTTCCATTGTGATGCATGCAGGTACTTGTGATCAATTTTGTATCTCGCCATTTCCTTAGTTTTTTACAAACTGCTTTCAGAATTTTTATGTCATTTGTTAGATTCATTAATTTCTGATTATTATTTCGGTTTATGAGAGTGATTTACATATTACACAACATGTATCGGCCACCATGCAGTTCTGTTTATCCTCTGCCAAACTGTCCACAATATTTATTGCTGTTCCAGTGGCTTGGTTGGTATACCATTCTGGACAATGCATCATAATTTATTTGGCAGATGTCTTAACTGTTAAATTTTTTGGTGGCACAATTTTACTATCACATTATAAGTTATTTCTCATCATCATTTGGTAATTGGTCTACCTCATCTTTGTCCTTTTTCATTCATTGATGTGTCATAATATCGCTTATGCTGAATTTATGTCATCCTCTAGTGGATTGATGCATTCTGATGACCATTCTTTTACAGATTGCTACAATTTGGGGTATAAGGAATCCTCATGTCCCAAAGTTTTTCTGTTATTTAATTGCCGTTATAATGTGGTTTCATTTAATTAATTCCAACTCGCATTCTTGCAGCCCTCTGGTGGGCTTTATGTTTCTTATATGATTTTTTGTTATTTCATTTCAATTTGTCTTATTGTCTGAATACATTTGAATTTGTAGTCCTTTTATTTCCTCTGTATTCGAGATTGGTTTGATATTTCATTTAAAGATGTACGTACAATTCCTCATCCTGATTTAACTCTTTGGGGGTAAGTGTATGGAGTAGCATGATATCCTGTGATTCCTTTTGTCTTAGAATTCGTTCTCTGTCTCCACCATGTTAAGATTTCTCTACTTGGTCAATTGCATAGAATTTAAGCTGTTCCCAATCGCTTTGATGATTCTTTTCCATGTGTTTTGCTACCAAATTACTTCTGTGTTGTTGATTGTTGCTCTCACATGTTCCAGGATTCGCTTTTTTATTTCACAGATCGTGCTTCTCACATATTTCAAACCACATGGGCATTCTATCACATATTTGATATATTTGCTCTTACAAGTAATATGTTATTTGATTTTCCATTGTTGCTCACTAGCTCTGGTAAATTCCTGCGTGTTCACTGCTATTTTACACACTTTGCAGTGCTTGCACTTCCAGAATCCCGGTTTTATCATCTAGTCATTCTTCTTTAGTTTGAAGTGGCTAAGCACCAACTTATCCTTCAAGTTGCATGTCCTTCTGAATGTCATTTTAGGATGGTTTTAAATAATGCTGTTAACTGTGGGGTCTAATTTAAAAAATCCCCAATGTTTCCTCCGAATTTGCCCTAGAATATTTGATTCAGCAGAGAAGTGGTGATAAGTCGGATACCTCTTGTTTCTGTCTCTGTCTCTCAGGATTTTAGATCTATTTATAGATTTTACCTTTTCAAGACCTGTGTATATGACTTTTTTTGGGTATTTTCTGGCTTGAAATCATCTGTATGTTTCCCGGCTGTGTTTCTCCAATTCTGTGTCCTGCGAACAGCTTCTTTAAATCCACAAGAATTCCCCATAGGGGATGCTCCACTTCAGGCAGGGTTAATTGAAGCTGTCTGCGTGCAAAACTGAGTTTGTTGCTGTCATTTTCCTGTGTAGTGTTTTCAGAATCATATTGTCACATATGTATATTTCTCATTCTAAAAAAAATCCTCCATTGTTACATCCCAAAGAAGAAATAAATCATCAATAATTTGCTACCACATGATGATTTTGCTGATGCGTTCAGCATTTTCTGAGGCCCACGCAATGTTTTGTTCCTACCAACCCATTGTTAGGGTGGCGTAGCTCGGCAAAAAAGAAAATCCCATGGCAGTCTCACTTGTTTGTATGTACACCTGTTTGTTAAGTAGGAATATGTTGTTCAATAGGCATATTTTTATCATTCAGAGCAATATTTGATTATGTTGAAAAAATGAATGTTTCTCTTGTTCAAAAAGTACTGCCTGAATTCCTATCTTGTGTTTGATACTTGTGTGCAATGATGTTACGTCCATGGTAATTAACTTGTATGTTTCGTGTCATGGTGTATCTTGTAAATGTTGTAAAAGATCACCTGTGTCTCTCAGATATAAACTCAGATTTTTTACTAACTGTGCAAGAAAGTAATCAATATATATTTCGATACAGGTTCAAATAGAGAGCCTTTGGCCGAAATTATTGGTCTTCCTGGTGGATTTCTTTGGTTCTTATGAATTTTTGGCAAAAAATATATGGTAGGAGCTATGGGATTTTCTATTGTCAAATATTTTTTTGTTTATCCATATCGATCAGGTTAAGTTCCATCCACTGTTCCAGTTTCCGTTGTAACTAATTTTTGTGTTGCTGAATGGGATTGAAGCATAACTTTGTACAACAGGTTTCATCCATGAGTTGGCTTCCCTTGTCTAATCACTTTTGTTTAGGATTATGATGTTGCCTCTTTATCAGTGGGTTTAATTGCAATGGTCTCATCTTCCTGTAAAACCACCAATGCCTCCCTTTCTTCTTTGATTAGATTATCCTTTAAATTTCTTTTATGCAACTTGTATAGATCAAGAGCAACAGTTTCATGAAAGAGGTTGATTTTGTTGCCCAGTAAAAGAGTTGGGTAAAAATAAGATTTTGTTGATTTTCCACTGAGACCAATTTCTAGTGGAACCTAATATTACCTGTAAGAGCAAATATATCATATATATGATAGAATGCACTAGTGGAATAATTTCTTCATCCAAATTGGAGATTTATTCCCCATTATCCGTTTCTTCTAGGCTAATCAAGGTGACTAGTACAGAGCTATCTTCTATAGAAAGATAAATAGTTGGTTGCTCATTCGAGTTCTCTTTTCTTGTTTTTTTTTGCTTTTGCAAAGATTGTTGCTAATTTTATTTTCTGTATGTATTTATATTGGTCTATGCGTGTTTGGGTAATGTCTATGTGTGCCATGGGGCAGATGTTTAAGCCTTTCTTCAGTAGTGTAATTTCTGAATCCATCATAATTCTATTAGATACATTGATTACATTGAGTTCCTGACAGTTGTTATGTTCCATTGCCCTTATTTCATGATCTCTCTTGGCTGGACTCCTAGTCTCTCTCCATCCTTGGCCTCTCTTCCCCACCTTGTTCCCCTCCTTTTGCCCCCCCCCCATCTCCATCCTCTTAGTATATTACTTGTTTTTTGCTATTGTTGTTGCTAGAGTGCAAGGGGCATATATATATATATATATTACAGGCTAATATCCCTCCTCCCCTTCCCAGCTAAAGTCCTCGAAAAAGCAGACAATGCTCAGTTGCCCTCCTTTCTTGAGGAAAATAGACCATTCACTCTTTCACCGTCATACTTTCCACATACTTACATCTAATTTACCCAAACAATAAGCCTTCTTTATGTAAAAATATATTTCCTCCTTTATTACCGATATTATACAACAATAAAATGTTTTTTTTTTAAATCACGTCAATTCATGAAATCTTTGTTCAGAAGAGACCGTGAGAGTTATTGTGCTAAATTGTCCACTCCTATACAATATAGTTCCACGTTTATAACTCAATTTTCCTTTGCTCATTCTTGGTTTTGCATAAACAGAGAAACGCATAACATTTTATTTCTAGTACAATATACATACATATGCAAATTATATAAATAATAATAAAACAATACAGTAAAAGCAAGTTGTCGACGCAGCGTTTCGGTGGACTTAGAATGGTTGACACCACCTTCTTCAAGACAGACTTTATTTAAAAACAGTGTTCATTCTAAAAATAAAGACATAAATACATCAGAATTCAATCAAGGAGGACAACCTATATCCACAAAAAAAAAGGCTCATTAATCCCATAAATCCTATGATCATATTACATTCATCAATCCACCCTCCATCCTGTTCTCTGAAATCACACAGGGAAATACCAACTGCTTTATTATCCCAATGGGGTTCTCATTCTTGAAAAAGCATTCCAACTGAACTATCCATGTAGCACCTGTACCAACTGTAGCTCTATGATACGAGGGAAGGAAATTGTAATTGATGGAATTAAACACACCTTCAATACAATGTTGAACTGGAAGACCAAAAATGTTATTTATTTGATCGTATGTCCCTGTAATAAAGGCTAGGCTGGTGAGACTTGCAGAGAAGCACAAATATGCCTAAATGAACATAGATCAGCGTTAAGAACTGGCAAGAGGAATGCCCCTCTTATGGAGCATTGGTTAGAATGCAATCACAAAGTGGATGACATTAAGAGGTGCATTTTAGGAAGGATTACAGAAACTAGGAGAGGAGGAGGTGTTGACAAAAAGCTTTGTCCACCGAAACGCTGCGTCGACAACTTGCTTTTACTGTTTTGTTTTATTATTATTTATATAATTTGCATTTATGTTTATGTCTTTGCTTAGGAGACTCATAGGTTTAGGTACAATTTGAGCATTGTTGTCCATTTAGGCTCATCCATGTATATGTACTAGAAATAAAATGCTATGCGTTTCTCTGTTTATGCAAAACCAAGAAAGAGCAAAGGAAAATTCAGTTATAAACGAGGAACTATATTGTATAGGAGTGGACAATTTAGCACAATAACTTTTACGGTCTCGTCTGAACAAAGATTTCATGAATTGTTGTAATTTAAAAAAAAAGATTTTATTGTTGTATACTATTGGTAATAAAGGAGGAAATATATTTTTTACATAAAGAAGGCTTATTGTTTGGGTAAATTAGATGTAAGTATGTGGAAAGTATGATGGTGAAAGAGTGAATGGAATATTAATAAGAACACAGGGGACAATTTTTTGTTATTGATGATCTCAACCCAGTAGAAGGGTTGCTCTCAAATTTGTTTTTTCTCTCGAGGAAAATAGAAACAGCTCTGATCACTACACCTGATGACATCTGTCACACCCTGGATCAGGGAGGCTCAGCAGCCCTGATTCTACTTTATCTGTCCATGGCATTTGAGATTGTCTCCATGCTGCCCTTCTCAATTGCCTTTATGACAGAGGCATCTGTCTGGATGCCGTCAACTGGTTCCGCCATTTTCTTTCCAGAAGATCTAAGTCCATCTTTCTACCTCTTTACCGATCCAAACACTCCCATCTTACCTGTTGCTCAGGGCTCCACTGTGAGAAGTTGGCCAATCAATTTAGAGAGGAAGCAGCTAGGCTGGGGTCCTGGATAGCAGGTTCCCAGCCAAACTAAGTCAAAAACCATCAAAACAACAGAAAAAAAGTGGGGGCAACAATGTAGTCAGATTCCACCTTCCTACATCCACAATAAGCTCCACACCGTTTAATGTTTACATGGCACCTCTCACCAACCTCTTCATGAAACACAGTCTTGAAATGATCTCCTATGTAGATGATACAAAGCTTATTCTGTCCCTGACAATATAGTCTCCACTCAAAATAGATTACATTTCTGCATGTTAGATGTGTCCACCTGGATGTGTGAGCACTGTCTGAAGCTGAACAGTGACAAGACAGAAGTCATGCTCATTGGCAGGTCTACTTCTTTTGAAGTGACAGCTAGTGGCCACTGGAACTTGGCCTCCCACCATGCTCCTTCTCTTATGACAAAAACCTCAGGATCATTCTGGAAAGTAATCTCACAATGGCCGACCAGATGACATCCGTATCAGCCGCCTGTTTTAGCAGACTTAAGATGATAAATAAACTTTTTCAGTGGCTACTGTCAACTTGCGCAAGTATGTAATTTAAGTCCTTGGCCCGCCTAGACCATGGTAACGCCTTATCATAGGTATCCTCAAATACCTCACTAACAGACTTCAGGACATCAGCCGCTTGCCTAGTCCTCAACCTCCCACTTTGCTCATCTATGACTCTGCATCCAATGGCTGCCCATCCAGAAAAGGGTCCTTTTCAAACAGATCTGCTCTCCAGTTATCTCTGCAATAGAGTTTCCCTTGCATGATCTCTGCAATCCCTTCATGCTTGGGATACCCATCTAGCCTACATTCCTCACATCTGATACTCCAGATATGGCTGCTGCTCCTTTTTTGGCACTCCAGATCTGTCTGCTGCCCCTTCTCCTTGTTGGCAGCCTACCATGGGAACAGTCTTCACTCTGCAATCCTTCTTACTATCTCCTACCTCTCCCTTAAGAAACAGCTGAAAACCTGGGTTTTCTTAGATACTCACTCCCCCCCCACACCCTCCCAGGCAGTCTGACAGTGCTTCTCATATTAACATAGCATCTTGGGGGTTAAAACCTCTGGCACCAGAGGAGACACAGTCAGACTTGTTGGTTGATCGGTATCTAAGCCTGAGGTTCTTTTTCTCTGTTTATTCCTCGCCTTGTGCTTTTCGTCTTTTGCAGAGAAGAATGGAATTCCAAAACAGGTTCTTGTACTAGTTTGGGTCCTGGTTTACTTTTCAAAACCTGGTTAGGGAGTATTCTTAAGGATGCTTGAAGCAGGAACATCAGTCCTGGGTAATACTGATGCCAATAAAGTGGTACTAGGCTTCTGGAGAAACTGGTTCAAACACTGATTTGACCAAATTCCCATCAACTTTCTTGACGGTTTTGGCTACTGCAGCTTGATACAATTTACAAGACTCTTATTTAATTAGGTAGAATTTTGAGGCAGAAGCAGCCCTCTGGGAGTTCATCAGTATCTCGTGAGCCTTGATAAATTGACTTGTACCAGTGGAATCTATGCCATTAGCTTTCACGTTCCTCAGGAGCCACTTTCAAATGCATGGACCTAAAGGTTTCCTTCTACACAGATGATAGAGAGACATGATACAGTAGTTTTGACCACATGGCCAGTGCCGATGAATGCTGCTGACCACATGACTAATGTCAGTAGCGAATGCCTCTTGTCCACATGCGACAGTGTTCGTCCTGCTAAGATACACAGTGCCTCTTTCAGTAACAGCTTCTTCTTTTACATAGACAGAAACTGGGTGAAGGTGCTTGATGATGCACAGGTTGGATATGTAATTAAGTGTTTTTCTGTTATGTAAATGTATCATTACTATTATATAGAGAGAGCTATATGAGTAAGGCCTTAGGCACTTGGACACAGCATACTCTGATACTAAGGATCAGAATACTTTGATACACGGTCAGAAAATTTACAGACACAGGAATAAGAGGATTTGGAGTCTCTAGCTTTAGGATAGGGAGACACCCAGTGACAGGAAGAATGCTAACACTGGAACACGGGAACTGCCGTGTGTCTGGTGGCATCAAAGTCAACACCACACCCATCGTAGGAATCATAGCAGCACTTACATATGTGTGCTGTAGCCTGTTAGAACCTGTGTTGACCTTTAAAACAGCTGACTATGAAGACCTGCCATTAATTGCACTGAATGAGTGAGTGAGGGATGAGGGAAGACGGTGAGCCAAAGTTCCTACAGGGAAGTTAAAGGTTCTCCCCAGAGACTTTTTTCTTTTTAACTTAGGGATGGCTAGGAAGACAAGGGTGTGTTCTGGGCTGACACCCACAAGATTGCAACCAATTTTAAACAGTAGGGAGGTTGGATAGAGAATGAGTTATAGATGTGAAGAGGCTGGCAGACTCTAGCAATTCATTTTGCTGTATCTATTCTGGTCTCCTGAGGTGTGTGAGAACTGTTGTGGACTCAGGGTCTCAGACGTCTTCTGAAGCTGATAGAATGGACTAACTTATAAAGAACTCATTGACTTTTGCTTTCTCACCTAGTGCAATCCCTAGTGATTTCTTCACAATCTGTAATTAAAATGTCTGAAAATCAAAAGGTGAATGTGTTTGCCAGTTTTATTTCTTTTGTCGCTGTAGTCAGGCTACAGACAGTGCAGGAACCACAGGGGAAATGGCCCTTCACAGGGTACAGGGACCACAGGGTCCCTTGGTCTGAACTGTCTGATCCCCTGGTCTCATGTGCACCAGCATGTATTTTATGTTTGTCTTTTCTGTGGGCTGACTACAGCGACAAAAGAAATAAAACTGACAAACACGTTCACCTGGACACAAAAGGCACATACCAACTGCAATACAAAAAACTGCATTTGCACATTCACATGCCCCTGTGATAAAAGATACATAGGGATGAGTACCAGACCAGTCAAGAACCACATTACTGAGCACCGCAGCATTATCAGGTGTAAAAGAACGAGTACTGAAATGTGCACACACTTTATTGACCATGCCACACAGCTGATGATTTACAATGGACTGTGCTGGAAGCCCCTTCCATTTTGAGAAAAGGTGCACTTTTTAAAAGGGAACAACACTGGATTTTCCGTCTGTCCACACATATTCAGGGATTGAATGAAGATATACCATGGGGAGAGATCAACTGGTAGCCTTCACTAATCATTCGATAATTTCTATCTGGCAATATGCTATTTAACACATTATGTGTGTTCTCCTTACTGGTAACACGTTCCACCTCTGCCATGTGAGTAAACATGACACACGCGTTCTACCTCTGACTATTGGCCAGAACCCATTGGGTTATCAGAATCTATAAAGACACCACATGATTAATACTTGACTACACTACTTCAGTGAGAGTTAGCTCTGTTTGTCCCTGTCAATTCCCTACTGCATTTGATTGGCTGTTAACATATTCACACAAACTCGTAGGACCACCTTAGGATCCTTTGCCCCTTAACTTGTGAGAAATTATTTCTTAGGCTTCACAAGCCTCCTTCATGGCATCATTTCCTATGATAGGTTGCGCACTCTCCCAGGACTGTTAGTGGGCGACTGCTCTCCTGGAAAATTGTGTTATTTACATTGCGTCTCCTATTCACTTCATGGTAAGGAAAGGAGACCAACATACAAGCCCACATTCCATGGGAGCGCTCCAATGATTTTCAACCCTGTCACATTAATTGCTAGCAACAATCCATGTGATACATGGGCTCCTAACCCACTACAAGATGGCGCCCACAATCCCCAGCCCATCACTGCTGACCTTTGATCAGCAATTAAACACGCCGCGCTGCCTGCCTTTCCACAATGTGATTCCCACATAGCCGCATACATGCCCACATTCAATGGTAGCATTCCAACGATTTTCAGCCCTCTCACATTAATTACTAGCAACAATCCATGTGATACATGGGCTCATAACACACTACAAGATGGCGCCCATGATTCCCAACCGATCACTGCTGACCTTTGATCAGCAATTAGCCACTTCATACGGACCATCTGTCACTAATTAGGGCCAGATGGAGGGTTTATAAACCGAACGACCACCTCCAAGTTCTCACTGCCGAGGCACATGAGAAGGGGTAGGTCATTGGTGAAGTTCTCCAATGGATGACGTGAGTACTGGATCTTTGGCTTTCCATCATGTGAATGGAGGTTATTATTCCTCGCCCTGGCCTTACTTACAACATTTCAGTTTAAATTTGACTTCCCAACAGCACGCTACTAAAAGTTTTAGCGTTTATCTCAGTGTTTCTCTCGAGGAGATGATGACATCACCCTCATTGGGTTAGTGTCTTTTCCCCCTTTTGACCACAGTGTATAAAACCACCACCTATATGTTTTTATGTATGTGTCAGGTGTTTGCCTAACTTGGTTCCTATCACTACTTGTTACAAATCACAAATTCACGCATGCTAGTATTGCATGCCTCTAAAACTACTATACAAGACTGCTATGTATGGCGCTATTTTATGATTTCTTTTCATATCTTCCTCCCCCAGGTCAGTGATTTTACATTCTGCAGGCACACTTATAGGGTACTTAGTGTTTGGACACTACTTATTGCATCCTTGGTCCCAGACACTGTGTAGATTAGTTATAAATTTTACGGTCCTGAAGTATTGCCCTAGATCACATCTTGACTGTCAGTGCAGCAGCGGCACGCGTTCTAGGGCCTGCCCTGATCATAGCGTGCACGGTTTTGTGGGTCCTCTTCTGCCCCCGTAAGGGAGTGGTATGCTGTGGGAAAAGGCATCTGTCCCACTCCGCACTTTGGTGGTTACAATGTCCTGCTTTAATGTAACCTTTCTGTTTCAGGTTGCAACGCTTGTTTAGGGTTTTTCCCCGCTGTTACTTCAATTTTGTTTTCCTTCTGCAGCTGCTGGGTTTTCCCCGCTGGGGTTTTCCCTGCCGCTAAAGACAGTCATCTAGGGCGTGGTCCAGCTCTATATAAGCAGCCCCACCCTTGGGGTGCTGCTCACTATTCTTCGATCTTGGGCAGAGCAGGAGCTGCACGTTTCTTACTCCTTCAGGTTCCAGTGACAACGGCCGGCCCCGGGGGATTTCTGGAGCGCATCTTGGATTTTGTCTCCGGTGTGAAGTCCCGTCGTTGCTCGACAGCGCTCCAGTCATTGTTCAGCCCTTGGTCCCGCGCTGGTGTGTGTCCTCCATCGAGATCTGAGAGATTCCTTGGCTTGCTGCAGGTCCATTTTCAGCTACACTCCGGTAGCAATAGTCAGAGCAGGCCGTGTTCTGAGTGGTAAGCCCCCCCTGGTGAGGAAAGTGTTCATTTCTGCATTACGGTCATGTCCTCTCTTGAATCTCCACAGGGCAGTATTCTCGGAGAGTGTTTTGATGTATGTATGTATGTGTCTCAGGCTCGAGATTCACGTCTTATTACATAAGTCAGTGCCTGTGACCACTGAACAGGGTGCTGAAATACACCTGCTATGTGTAGTGCTCGTGTATCGCCATGCTGCAAGTAGTCATTGCAGAACATTTGGGTCTCTTATAGTTCTGCAAGATGTTATTGCAGAAAACATATCTGTTTCTATATGAGAAGGATCCTAGCAGATCATAGAATATATCCAAGAGATATTTAAGATAAGAGACAGAAATGAATCTTGAAGGCTATTAAGCTTATTGATGATTTATGTGTGTTAACTGATTTTTCCATTTCAGATCTCCTTCCCACCAGTTCCCTTCCCACAACCTTCCACCCGCCTGGCCTCTCTAAGCCTTAGAGTATAACAGCATACTGAGTGGGAGCTGCCTGGAGGTGGGCTACAATCTCGTCGTGCAGATCCTGAGGAAGACGGCAGCTGTTACAGAATAGTGAGCCCACGAATTAAAATTACTCCCGGTCTGCATGAAGGATTGACACCATGGCCACCATGGATGATCTCCTGAAGGTGATCACGCAGATACAAAGGGACTTGGTGGAATCCAAGAACGCCACAGCCGCACTGGCGGCTAAGGCAGCACAGCTGCAGACCAAGATACGGAGTAGTGACACTGGATCTGCTGCATGGCACACAACATCTACCCCTCTTGGTGCCTCTCAGCCCACAAACATTTCCTTAACTGTTCCCACTCCAATACCCTAGCCGCCCCTGAGCATTTTTCCGGGGATTCAGCCAAAGTACAAATTTTCCTGACCCAGGTGTAATTACATTTTACATGTCAGCCGACTGCCTTTTCAGACCCACAATCTCGCATAGCCTTTCTGATCTCCTATTTGTCAGGGGACGCATCGTCTTGGGCTGTGCCAATGGTACGACAAGATAGTCCACTATTATACAATTGGAAAAGGTTCATCCAGGAATTCAAAAAGGTGTTCGACCATCGGGCAGCCACTCTGTCTGCCGATCGTGAGTTGTTGGAGTTAAGGCAAGGGAGTAAGGACCTGGTAACGTATTTAACCCAATTCAATAGACTTGTGGTGGAAACGTCTTGGCCTGAGGAAAAGTGAGCCGCATTGTTTTACCAGGGTTTGAAAGATGACTTAAAGGACATTTTAGCGCAAATTGAGCCTAGACGTTATTAAAGCCCCACAGTATGGATTCATCTTGGGAATACCCTGGCCTTATGACTGCCAGATTGATTTGTTACCAGGAGCGGCCAGTCCCAGCTGTCGTATCTATGCTTTATCAGAGAAGGAGAACCAACATCTGATGGAGTATCTTGATCGACATCTAGCTAATGGGTTCATCCACCCCTCTAAGTCCCCGGTCGCATCTCCACTCTTCTTCACCCCCAAAGCCAACGGGGACCTAAGAACTTGTATAGATTACAGAGCACTGAATAAGATCAAAGTGAAGAACAGGTATCCTTTTCCTTTAATTCCCGCCTTCCTCGATCAGGTAAAATCCGCTGTCATCTATACTAGATTGGACTTGCGTGGGGCATATCACCTGTTTCGAATGCGGGACAGGGACGAATGGAAGATTGCCTTTAAGACCCAGTACGGATTATTCAAATACACAGTGAAGCCCTTTCAACTCTGCAATGTGCCAGCCGCGTGTCAGTATTTTTTAAACAACGTCTTAAGAGAGTTTTTGGACTTGTTTGTAATTGTCTACATCGACGATATTCTCATCTACTCAGACATTGAAAAGGTTCATGAAACACATGTCAAGACCATTTTGCTGGTGCTCCGAGAACATCACCTGTTTTGTAAACTCAGCAAAGTTGAGTTCCACATCACTGCTGTAGAGGTCTTGGGAGTCATGCTCTCTCCTTTAGGAATGAATATGGCAGTCCGGAAAGTCAAGGCCGTGGCGGAATGGCCTACACCAACCACGGTTAGAGATGTGCAGTGTTTCCTTGGCTTTGCTAATTTCTACCGCCGCTTCATCAATAATTTCTCACAAACAGTGGCTCCAGTCACAAGACTGTTGCGCAAAAAAGAACGCTTTGAATGGACAATCGAGGCAGAAGCAGCCTTTTGCACATTAAAAAAGGCCTTTACCACTACTCCAATCCTAGCTAATCCTAATGTAGAACAACCCTTTGTGGTAGAAGCAGATGCTTCCGACGTAGCTATTGGCGCAATACTTTCCCGAAGAAACCATGAAACGGGACAACTCCACCCTGTTGCCTACATGTCACGAAAACTCAATGAAGCAGAGCAAAAGTATGTTATCGCCGAAAAAGAATTGTTGGCCATTCGAGATGCTTTCAAAGAGTGGCGACATTATCTCCAGGGAGCCAAGCATACCATCAGGGTCTACTCTGATCACCACAATTTGCAATTTATGAGTTCTGCTCGCCTCCTCACACCTAGGCAGTTATGGTGGATGCTCCTTTTCACAGAATTCGATTTTATAGTAACCTCCAGACCAGGAAGTGACAACAGGAAAGCGGATGCGCTATCCCGTCAAGATTCGATGACAACACATACAACCGGAGCTCCACAGTCTATCATTGCTCCATCGAAGGTCCTTTGCACAGCTTGCACTGATAAGTTCTTTGATAAGTTACAAGATCTATGTGCCATCTCAGACTGGCAAAAATGGCTCAGCGAGCATCCGAAGAGAACCATAAATCAAGGATTACCCATGCATGATTCACGCCTCTTCATGCCAACCCCAGAGTTGCAGCAAACAATTTTTCACTGGCTTCACACCATTCCCATAGCTGGCCATCCTGGCTTTCCAAAAACCATGGAACTGGTACAAAGATGCTTCTGGTGGCCAACCTTACGAAAAGACATCAAGAAAATGGTAAAAAATTGCGACACTTGTGCCAGGAGCAAAACTGACCATTCCAAACCAAAGGGTCTGTTGATGCCTCTTCCCAACCCAACGAAAGCATGGGAACACATTACACTAGATTTTATCACTTGACTTCCACAGGTACAACGATGTTCGGTAATCCTGGTCGTAGTGGACAGCTTAACCAAATATGCTCACTTCATAGCATGTAATAAGTTACCAACATCCAGCCAACTAGCTATGTTGCTTCTTCATCATATTGTACGTTTACATGGTTTACCAAGCATGATTCTTTCAGATTGCAGATCTCAGTTTTCCTCACAATTCTGGCAGACATGGTGTAAAGCATTGCAGGTTTCTTCCACGTTATCCACCAGTCACCATCCACAAACGGATGGTCAAACAGAATGCTTCAATCAGACTCTTAAGCAATGCCTTCGATGTTATGCTGAGGACACAATTGAGGCTTGGGTAACATTCCTGTGGTTGGCAGAAATGGCGTACAACAACTCTTATCACTCATCCATGGGATGTACTCCATTTTATGGTTTATACAGGTATCACCCTGACACGCCACCTGTCACTGTCCCTGCTTCAGCGGATCTTACACCAGCGGTATCAGAGGCTTTACACACCCTCCAACAGACCCAGAAGCACATTCAGGCTCAGTTAGATTGAGCTAAGAATGCTTATAAAATGCAATATGACAAAAACATCATCCTGGTTCCACATACCAAACTGGTGACAAAGTTTTGTTGTCCACACAACACATTACTTTTAAACATAAACATATGTTTCATCCAAAATTCATAGGTCTCGATCAAGTGATATGACAAGTGAATCCTGTCACATACAAGCTGCAGTTGCCCCGTGCTCTGTGGATTCACCTAGTATTTCACACCTCGCTCCTGAAATTGGCTTCCACCCACTCCCGTTCCCGTCCACCTCCAGTGTTGATCCTTGGGGAATGGGAACATGAGGTGCATGCAGGTTTGGATGCCAAAAGATGGAGGAATGGCCTCTGGTACTTGATTGCCTGGAAAGGGTATGGCCCAGAGAACGATTCTTGGGTTCAGGTGCAGCATGTACATATCCGCTCCTTGTGCGGCGCTTTCATCTCCTCCATCCTGCTAAGCCGGGCCCTAGAATGCGCTTGGGAGGGGGGAGTACTGTCAGTAAAGCACGTTCTAGGGCCCGCCCCGATCACAGCGTGCACTGTTTTGTGGGCCCCCCCTTCCCCCGTAAGGGAGTGGTATGCTGTGGGAAAAGGCATCTATTCCACTCCGCACGTTGGTGGGTACAATGTCCTGCTTTAATGTAACCTTTCTGTTACAGGTTGCAATGCTTGTTTAGGGTGTTGTTTCAATTTGTTTTCCTTCTGCAGCTGCTGGGTTTTCCCCGCTGGGGTTTTCCTCGCTGTTGATTCAATTTGTTTTCCTTCTGCAGCTGCTGGGTTTTCCCCACTGGGGTTTTCCCCGTTGGGATTTTCCCTGCTGCTGAAGACAGTCATCTAGGGTGTGTCCAGATCTATATAAGCAGCCCCGCCCTTGGGGTGCTGCTCACTATTCTTTGATCTTGGACAGAGCAGGAGCTCCGGGTTTCTTCCTCCTTCAGGTTCCAGTGACAGCGGCCGGCCCCGGGGAATTTCTGGAGCGCATCTTGTATTCCGTCTCCGCTGTGAAGTCCCGTTGTTGCTCGACAGTGCTCCAGTCATTGTTCAGGCCTTGGTCCTGCGCTGGGGCGTGTCCTCCGTCGAGAGCTGAGAGGTTAGTTCCATTTTTGGCTACGCTCCATTAGCCATAGTCAGAGCAGGCCGTGCTCTGAGCGGTAAGACCCCCCTGGTGGGGAACATGTTCATTTCTGTATTACGGTCACGCCCTCTCTTGAATCTCCACAGGGCAGTATTCTCAGAGAGTGTTTTGATGTATGTGTGTGTCTCGGGCTCGAGATTCACGTCTTATTACATAAGTCACTGCCTGTGACCATTGAACAGGGTGCTGGAATACACCTGCTATGTGTAGTGCTTGTGTATCGCCATGCTGGAAGTAGTCATTGCAGAACATTTGGGTCTCTTATAGTTCTGCAAGAAGTTATTGCAGAAATCATATCTGTTTCTGTATGAGAAGGATCATAGCAGATCATAGAATATATCCAAGAGATATTTAAGATAAGAGACAGAAACAAATCTTGAAGGCTATTAAGCTTATTGTTGATTTATGTGTGTTAACTGATTTTTCCTTTTCAGATCTCCTTCCCCACTGCTCGCTTCCCACACCCTTCCCCCTGCCTGGCCTCTCTAAGTCTCAGTGCTATAACAGCATACTGAGTTGGAGCTGCCTGGAGGTGGGCCACAATCTCGTGGTGCAGATCCCGAGGAAGATGGCAGCTGTTACACTAATTGACCGCATGAAACACGTTGACCTTATAAGTCACCAGGGATCATTGTCCCCACTGGTGACATCACGTTTTTAATACATCAGGCATACTCGGGGATTAAAATTTGATTTGAGACTTACCTAGCCCTTTTTAAGTCACTTATCACTACATCGACACCTACGTTTCCTCAATCTACACAAAGGGCCTTGCACTTCACATCACAGCTTTGGAAAAAGATCTCCGATAAAGAGCCCCCTTGAGGGGGCCCATCAGGCATTGCAGCACTGGCCCGATGAGGAGCAAGCCCGATGATGAAGCATGACACCCGTAAGGGTGTGTGAGGGCCCCATTTCCAAAAAGGAACTACTCCCCCTATAGTGGCTCTTTTTCTCTGACCTATTCCCCTATATCCTTTGCCCCCTTTAGGAACGGCATACCTTTTTCATTTGCGTGTCCAATCAGAACAACATCGAGTTTGCCCCCGTAGGAAATCAGCAATTTGCAGTTTCCCCCAACTCACAGATTTTGTGTTAGGGAAGGGAATTATTTGGGATCAAAACATATATGTTATTGGTGGTTCCCTTTCATTGAGTAGATAGTGGACCATGGTCTCTTTCCATATAAGCACACACTTACCTACTTATCATCTTGTATGAAAACTCAGCCCTCAAGATTTATTGAAATTCATTATATTTTAGTTTTTTGATTTTATATACTGAGTGAGTACAGGGACCACTGATGGAAAGTTAAACCATGGCATAAAACACAAGAACATTATTATAGCACAGAAAATACAATCTCTAGTTGCAAAAGATTACAAAAAGAGTATGTAAGATATTTACAAATGGATGTTCATCGAGCCTTATAATTAGGTGAGAGAGAGAGATAATCAGGCTAGAGGCATTGGTATAGATCAGAACATTATAAAAGTTGTGAGTTGGTTTATTGGATATGGTTGAAGAATAGGTGTTTTAGTCTCTCTTGAAGACAGAATGAGAGGTATTTTTTTTCCTATGGAAAGGGGATGGATAAATGTCCAGATGTTGGTAGTGAAGCAAGAGAACTGAATCATGGTATATTGTGTTAGGAAAGCAGTGGGAGGAAGTCATACTTCTCAAAGATTAGAGTCCCTTTAAGTTGAAGATATTGTGCATCTGGCTTTAATAGGTACTCTTTCTGATAGGATGAGCTAAAGTATGATGTGATCAAGATGTTTGCTTCCAAAGATTAATTAAGCTGTGTCATCTAGGGCAGCTTCCAAGAATGCAATATACATCTTGGTTTCCCAGTAAGTATGGAGGTTGTATAATGTATTGGACTTGATCAATACTTTGCGGACATGCTGTGGGACATAGGTTTTTCACATGGTGCAGTTTTAGATAATATAGCCCCATTTTAGACATGCTGTTTATAGGATGATTTCACATCAAGAGTGAATCCAAATGATTTATTACAATCAATGATAGCAGGTTTGCCATTGAGGATATTGAAAGAGTCCAGTCGTGACTAAACTAGAATTGTAGAGCGGGAGAGGGAAATAAGTGAAAACTCAACTTGGAGAGAATTCAGTATATGGTGATGATGAGTCATCCAAAACTTGATATTCTCGAGGGTTGTTGCTTTGCAACTAACTCTGCTCAAACAGTTTTCAATGCTTCATAGAACCTTATCTGGGGTATTCTTAATGCTTGGACATTCAGTACCCTCAAATCATGTGAAATGCTTAAAACATATTTACCAGTTTTATTCGTTCTAGGTGTTGATGCATTAATTTTCAGAACCTTGATGCCACACATATCCATATCAATACCAACATCAGAATTATCATATCCTGGTTCAAGAAATGACATTCTAAAATCTCCTAAAAGTGATCAAATATAGTTCTCACTCATGCTTCTTGTACAGCCTGCCTTGGAAAATAGCTATGTCAAGCTTTGTTATAAGACCTCCAGCTAGAGGAACTGGAAGAGTATGGGGGCACCAATCATGCTGAAAGTCACTGATAGAGAGGTCTGAACAATGATCATGGGCGCGTTGAAGAAACAAGCACTGACAAAATCAATAGTTCTGCCCTTGGCAAGCTAAAGCAATGGTTAAATTATTCTTTTTTTAAACTTTTTTAAAACTTTTTATTGAAAGCATATGACAAAACTAAAAAGAAGAACAAAAAAAATATGCTTCCATTTAAACTGCAGCCTTGTGTTTGCAATAATAATTGTACATAATTCTTTTACCATTTTGTCTAATTTTAATCCAACCATTTTCTAGCAGGCACATGTACTTAAAACTGGTATAGAAATCCTTCTTATTTGTAATTCACATCAAAGGTAAACATTTTTCATATTAGTGCAATGAAAAGGTACTATTGACTTTAAAAATACAAGATGACTGAAAAAATAAAACAGCGCGAGAATGCAAAGAAAAACGCTTTGATCAAGAGAGAAAAATCAACAGCTATTGAACTGAAACTTTCTCAAGGGTGTTAGCTCAAGAACTAGCTTGTCAAGTTATTTCATTAAGAACTAGTTTACTGTAACAAAACTTAATCTATACTGCATGAAGTCATACCAGATAAGAACTTCCTCCACTCAAGAGACCCCGAAAAAGAAACAAGTAGGCGGAAAAGAGAGATTCAATACCATATTTCCACACCAATTAATATCTTACCAACCTCTATCAATTGCTTGACTAAGAAAGAGGAATACACCCCATGGTAATTGTCCAGTAACTATAGTCAAACACAAGGCCTAAAGAGAATTTTTAATTAATATTATTTGATCAAGTTTCTAAGAGTTTATGAAGAAAGGCATGCTATATCAATACATGGACCTTAAAATGAATATGTACCCATGATATATTGTACTGTATGAAACGATGAGAGGGTATGTATGATTGTATGATTGGGATATTTTTGAAACGTACTATGTATGATATGTTTTAGATGATGCTTAAACTACTATTTTATTATTATGGAAATTTATATAGATACAGAAACAATTCTTTTTGATAAATAAATGTACTGTATTTGAACAATTCTGGATCATCGGTCATTGGTAATGATGCCCCAATAGTATAAAGATGAAATTATGTAAATGTTGAAATATAAAGTTGCCAAAGATTCTTTAGTACAATTTACTGTTCTGACCCTGTCTTAGTAACTATTATTGTTAACAGGGAAACCCCTATCCATTTGCATTAGTCAAACCTCGCATTGACCATAAATAAACAGGCTGTGCAGAAACCAAGTTCTTTCCTGTCATTAGCAGTACAATTTTAACCTCAAACTGACACCACCCAGACTTTGCTGAGGCCTCCCCTCAACACCTTTAACCTCAGTCTCCTTCATAAAAATCTATAATTGCCTCACCACATAAGGGAAGAGATGCTTCTGAATCCATGAATGCTACCTCTATCACAGAGGACCAGGCTATATTGGGTCTTTAGCAAAGCAATCTGGAACAAAACAAAGGAGAAATCTCTCACCAAAATCTTCTGCAACCCATACTTTCTTAAATTCAAGAGACGGAAATCTTGTAGTTGGCAGCTGTGGCTCCATTCAATCAGAAAATGGAAAAAGTGGACACCAAACAAGAAAAAGCTGTACTAGTAGAATAGGAGAAGAGAGATTCTGAAGCAGAAGATTTGACTGCCAAATTTCAGACCTAAGTCTCTTCTTTAGCTAAACAACTTGCAGAGATCTAGACAAATCATAAGGACTTGGAGAATAGATCAAAAAGAATTATCATACTCTTTGTGGGTATTCAGGAAGATTGTAAGAGCAGCACCTCAGTCATCACTGTTATTGTGAAATTGATTCACAATAATATTCTTCATCATTTTAAAGAAAGTTAATGATCAGTCAAGTGCTTAGAGTACTATTTACCTTACTGAAGCACAGCACAAGACTCTGGACCATTTTAGTGATTTTTCAAGATTTGTGGATCAAAGAAATGATATTGAGGAAGGGAATCCAATAGACAAAGGTAATGGGTAATAATGAATTTGACTTTAATATTCACTCCGATTTTTGAAGGTTGATTCTACAAAAAGATGCTGTGAGCTTAAACAAGTTATCATACCCTATGATGAGGCAGGTGCTCAAGTCATGTTAGTTCAACAGTCAAAATTGAAAGTTCTGGCCCAAATGAAGCTTCAAATATTTACAATTGTTTCTGAAGCAAAGGAGTTTGTGAACATAGTGAGCACAACCTCAGAAGTGAAAAATCAGAAGAAGTAGAATGCTGAAGATAGTGCTAAATATTTGATTATTTATTGCTCTAGTGCTGATGGGTAGGAAGGGGGAAAGGCTGGTGAGAGTGGGTTAGGCTCTCAGGATCACACCTAAGCTGCTATTGATGGTTCCAAGGTTTGGGCATAGAGCACAATGTACTCAGTATCTGGGCACAGGGTTGGAACTTTAAAGAAGAACATTGCCTAGGATAGATGTTAGTTAGCGATCAGGGGAGGGTATGTTGGAGTTAGCAAAGGAAAATAATTTTTTTTTCTATTGATCCGGTAAGCTGTGGTAAAAATCATTCTAAACGGCATTTAATGGTTCTTAAAGTTGAAATAACTCTAGGTGAAAGTTTTTCCTACCTTCCATGTATAGAAATTCTAAATGGAACAGCTGAAAATTAAATCTTAATATTTAAATAGCCTCAACAATACACAGAAAAGGCACCTCCATAGGGGGGAAAATGGCGGCCGTCGGTTAGCGGCGTTCGGAGGCTCCCTCTCTGTTAAGGCTTGTTTCTGCAAAATGGTAAAATATTGGATGTGCTTACCGGTATGAGCCAACTCTTTTATGTGACCTGATTTCGGATCTTCGATCTCTGATCTCTGACGCGGATCTCCGGCGCGGGCTTTGTTTGGCTGCTGCGGCTCGACGGAGGGTGCGGAGGACGGCAGTTGTCGGTCGGCTGCTGGCGGCAGCTGCGGTCGGCGGCTGCGCCTTCAATTACGGTTGGTTGGTTTGATCGACGCCTTGAGGTGGCCGACGTCGGCCGTGAGCGTTTGGGGTGGTCTCGGCTGGGGGGTAGTGCGAGACTGCTTCTGTGGGTCTATCCTGGACTATTTTTGGGGGGCTCTGCTCTGCTCTGTGGGCAGTTGAGCGGCTTATCGGCATGTAGTGACATAAAAGTGAATGCTGACGCTGTCTGGAAAAATAAATGCAGAGAGCATTTTGTTTGGTTTATTTGCCGGTAGTGGTTTGCACTTCATTTGGTTTCCTTTTTCTGTGAGGACTTCCTTTAGAAAAGACTGGGGAAGTTCCCGGCTGGATATTTTTGACGCAGGAGTACAGAGGTGGCGGTCGGAGGAGGGGGTGCGATGCGGGGAGGCCGCTGGCTAGAGGCGGCAGAGAAGATCGCATGCGGGAGACGTGCGGCTGCTGGAATAAGCTTAAGGAGTGACGGGAGTCGGTCGCCAGCTTCTATTTGTCCACATCGGGACCCTCGGCTTGAAACTGGGACAATAATTTCTGAAGAAACACAAAACATCAGTAATTGTAGACTAGTGTCTAAGGGTGAAGGGGGAGTTCTGACTGACCGAAAGGAAAAAGGATCCGATGGATGGCCTCTACTAATGACCTCGGTAAGGAGGAAGGGACAAGACTGGGGGCCTAAATTGAAAGTTGAGCGAGGGGGTCCGGGGGAGGGAAAGTAAGAGGAGAGGCAAGTGGAGGGCACAAGCGCAGGCTCTAATAGACCAAACAGATATACCCTTAGAAGTAGGGATATTTGGGGGGGAAGCCTTCCCTCCCACGAGTTAGATAACAGAGGCTCAGCACCCAAAATACAAGCACAAATTAAAACTTCTAAAGTCACTGAAAGTCTAGGTACGGCCTGCAACACAAAGCCCGCACTTGGAAAGACCCCCCTCGGCAAAAGGCGAAAAAAACACCTCAAACCAATCATAAGTAGCTCTCGTGTTACACCCTCTCTTAGATTATATTTTAAAATCCAGGAAACTTCACCTATCTCTAACAAACTAATGGAGCCAATAGGTCTAGAAAATAGATTTGAAATTCTAGCCCGATCAGCTGATGAAGGGGCTAGTGCCAGCACCTCCCCACCCTCTTCACCCTCTTTACCCCCTGGGTCTAAAATAGAGAATAGGGCTACCCAGCCTAGTGGAATAGTGACTCAGGTGAAAGGCCAGAATATGGAGCTACTAAACCCTCCTCGAAGCGATAACACGGTAGCAGAAGAGCTAGGCCTTAAAAGGACTTTAATATCAGTAAGTTCTATAGGAGATCATTCCACCACAGAGGGCTTATTAACGACCCTATTAACAGAAATAAGAGACAAATTTGCCGTCTCCGAAAGCAATCAACTAAAAATACAAACGGCTTGTGAATCTCTAGAGGCTAAGTTGATTGATATATCCGGAAGAGTAGGGGTGGTGGAGTTAGCCGTAGAGGAACTTACAAAGCAAGTAGAAGAAAATATAAAGGAAATTCAAGTAATAAAAGGGGAGATAAAATCTTACTGGAAAAGATGGAAAGCTTGGAGAACTATGCAAGGAGAAATAATATCAGGTTCCTGAATATACCGGAGGATGTGGAGGGCGGAGATATTAGAACTTTTATAATTAATCTTCTTATAGAACTGCATCCTGAAATTGAGAAACAACTTCTTGAAGAGGACATACAAAGAGTACATCGCGATCCAAAAAAGACCTGGAAAAAAAAATCCTAGGAGGATTCTAGTGAATTTCAAAATGTATGTACTCAAGGAAAAGATCTTAGCAGCAGGATTAAAGGCAGGGATATATAAGAAAGCTGAGTGGTCGTTCCACATTAGATCAGACATCTCTCACATCACCCAAGACAAACAATGGGAGTTGGGAAATCAATGCAGGAATTAAGAAATCTGGGGGCCACAGCAAATCTACGCTTCCCTGCTTCCCTCAAGGTAATGTGGAACAACAAAATGTTCAACTTTAAAGATCCGGGAGATGCAAATGATCTGATAAAACAAATAAAGAGTACATCCAAATGAACATTTTATTGCCTGACCAGAGAGGGAGCCTGAAAATTAGAGGTATCCAATTTTACCTCTAGTAGAAGAAAGGGAGGGTTCCCCAAGGGAGAGAGGGTGGGTCACACACAAAAGAGAAAATATAAAAATTTCACACATAGGGTGGGGGAGCATATGGGAGAAAAACAAAAAAATGTCCTCATTTATTGATATAAGGCAAAAGGTAGATCATAGGTCCCGATGCAAAAATAGATGATAGTGAATTTAACATGCCCAGGGCCGTCTCTTATTAATAATGGAAAATCAAATAAAATAAGAACCATGTCATGGAACGTTAATGGGTTAAGGGTCCCCTCAAGAAGAAATAGAATTTTAGAATACTTAAGACTGTCTGAGTGTAATGTAATCTTGGTTCAGGAATCACATTTACTCAAAGAGGAGTGGGAAGTAGTTTTAAAACAACAAAAGTGGATTGAGCATTGCATTTGTACAACACAATCATGCACAGTAAAAGGGGTCGCCATCTTAATTAAAAAATCTGCCCATGTCATCCTAGGGGAGTGTATGGTGGACCCGCAAGGAAGGTGGGTAACCGCCAGAGCCAAGATGTGTGGTACATGGATAACCTTTGTTAGTTACTATGGGCCAAATCAGGACGATCCGGCCACTCTATACACTATACTCTTCCATTTATCGAAAATAAATGATCGAGTTATACTAGGGGGATTTTAATCTAGTCCTTGATCCAAGTCAAGATTCTACCTCAACTAGAGTAGGAGTGAACACTCAGAAAATGAGAAGTGCCCTGAGACAATTAATGTCTGATATAGGGCTTGTGGATATCTGGAGAGAGAGGGCCCAAAAGTCTAAGACTTCGGGGGGAAGGTTCACCTTTTATAATAAAAAGTGTGGACACCGCTCCAGAATTGACTTCTTCTTAGTAGATATTGTCACAAGTAAAAATGTTACCTTCATTAGTCATGTCCCGGAGCACATGTCCGACCATTCGGCAGTTGTGTTGGAACAGGTATTGGAGGTGAGCTCTCCCCCCCGAAGATGTACCATCAATCGAGCATTACTAAAAGAAAGGGAAGTAATTGATAAACTGAAGGAGGAAACAAAGGATTTTTTTTAATTTGACAATAACTCAGCCTCCCCTCAAGTAATTTGGGATACGTATAAAGCCTACCTTCGAGGCATTTTAACAGCTATATCGTTTTCCCACGCTAAGAAGATTAAAGAGGAGACTAAAAATTTGGAAGCAGATGTACAATTGTCTCAGGAACACTTAGAACAAGATCAGGAGAATCCTAACATTCTCAGAGAATTAAATTCTGCGAAACAAAAGCTGGCTGACTTTTTAGAAATTCAAATAAAAAAAAAATGGGATGCCAGTAGAATAGCACATCATGATTATGGGGAGGGTTGCAGCAAACTTCTGGCGTGGAAAACTAAGGTAGACCAGACCAGAAACTGGATTAGAGATCTTCGTTGTTTAAGTTCGGGTAACATCATCTCAGAAGACTCTAAAATAGAGGAGGCTTTTGTCCAATTTTTTCAGAACCTATATACTGATGAGTCATCACCCGAGGAAGATAGAACGGAGGAATTCCTGTCAGATGTATCTCTCCCTACACTCCATAGAGATGAAAAAGATAAATTAAATATTCTTATTTCAAGAGAAGAGATTTTCCAAGCGATTAACTCCCTAAAAAAGGGAAATTGGCTGGCCCTAATTCAATCCCCAATGAGTTATATATTATCCTAAAAGAAGAACTTGCTCCTTTCCTCCTTCAATTATTTAATTCTTGTTTTTTTGAAGGTCAGAGCCCCCCAATGTTGTGGGAAGAGGCCATAATAACAATTATATTAAAACCAGATAAAAATCCTAGATTATGTGAGTCTTATAGACCCATTTCACTTTTGAATTGTGACCATAAGATTTATACCAAGATTATCACTAAACGCCTAGATAAAGTTATGGGCAGTTTAATACATTCAGACCAGAAAGGGTTCATGCAAGGGAGGCAACTTAGCGAACTGACCCATGACTTAATTGCGGCGATAGATATGGCCCAGACTTATAAAATCCCTTTGGCAGCTATGACACTCGATGCTGCCAAAGCCTTTGATCGGGTCAAATGGTCTTTTCTATTTAAAGTAATCCAACGGTTTGATTTAGGCGAAAAGTTTTTGACAGCAATCAAAGACATTTATAAAAATCCCACGGCTAAAATCTTGATTAATGGGAAATTATCTAGGTCAATACAAATAGGAAGGGGTACCAGACAGGGGTGTCCCCTGTCCCCTTTACTTTTTAACATCTATATTGAACCCCTAGCGTGCATATTGAGAACCTGTCAGAACATCATCCCCTTCACCTGTAATGGATGGGAGAAAAAAATAGGACTCTATGCAGATGACCTTATAATTTACACCAGTAATATAGAAAGATCACTTCCAGAGATCTGGGCTAAAATAGATAGTTTTGGCAAGGTTTCTGGGTATAGCATCAACCAACAAAAAACTGAATTAATAAAATGGAACATCAATTTTAAGAGTACTTACATTAAGAAGGAGATTAGATATCTAGGCATACAAATAGTCCAAAACATCGACAAAATAGCGCTGGTAAACTTCGAAAAAGTTACAAATAAAGTTACCACACAATTACAATCATGGGGGGACTTTCACTTTCACTTTTAGGCAAATCTAATTTACTGAAAATGTTAATTCTACCAAAGTACACGTTCTTATTTAATTTCATTCCCCTAGATTTTCCAAGAAAATGGTTTAAAAAGGTGCAGGGGCTTTTTTCAAGTTTCATCTGGGGAAATAAAAACCCTAGAATTGCTTTAAGGAAACTTAGAAAGAAAAAAGCTTATGGAGGTATAGCAACCCCCGACCTCTTTTTATACTTTTGCGCTTTTCATCTAAAGAATTTTCGACAACTACTATTGGAAAGCAAATTTTTTTCTCCACTCTTCAAAGCCCTTACATCTGAGCTTTTCCAACAAGCAGGGTGTTTTATGTTAAAATTTGGCCATCCAAAATATTTTAAGAGGGTTAAATTAAAGGTACTGATTGCAGCCATGAAGCTTTGGGCTCAGGTTAGGTGTCTGCTTAAGATACCTTACTACAACGAAGTAGCACCAGTCTGGGATTCCCCGGGAACGCCTTTGTGTCTGGAAGATGCCCTTGCAACCCCCCTTCGCGAGTGCGGTATTACTACCTGGGGGCAGTTGATTGCTGAAGCGGAATTGATTTCCTGGCCCCATTTTTTGGTGGTTTGTGCGAATTCAGTATCTAAGTTTAAATACTATCAACTGAGCAGTTGGGCAAGATCTGTAGGTAAAGAGCTAAAAGGGAACTCGGGACTGGCCTTGAACATCTGCTCTTACAAAACAAAGCCCAAAGAAGTATCAGAGTGGTACTGGCTATTAGTCCAAGAGGGAGAAGATATGCAGGCCTCATTCAACGAAATTTGGAAGAAGGACCTGCCGGATGAAGACCTTGAAAAAATCGGGCAAGTATCCGTGTCTTTTTTATGGTCCTATGTAAATGCTGCACCTCTAAAAAAAAATCACCTCTTCACAGTACACAAAGCCTACTGGACACCCCAGAAGTTATCGAAAATGGGAAGACAAGAAATCAAAAAGTGCCCGAAATGTGGAGAGGATAAAGCAAATGAGGTGCATATGTTCTGGAGGTGCCCGGTAATAAACCCTTTTTGGCAGAAAATAGGTAAGACTATCTCAAATGTTATGGGGTTTGAAATAACATTAACAACTACTGCTATAATATTTGGGATATTACCGACGGTTCTAGAGGGCGGTTTCTTAACAAAAAAACATAGAGCACTGTTTTTCACCATGATTTTGTTGGCTCGAAGAGAACTGTTTATTAAATGGATTTTAGCCTGCCCCCCTACAGAAGATGAGTGGATACACTCCATTCAGAGGGTATCAAACTTAGATCAATCCGGTATTAAACCAAAAAAAACTAAATTTTGGGAAATCTGGGATAATTGGGTGGAGAGCAGTTCTGATGGTTAGAATTAAAAATATTGGGATATAGAACCAAGAAGAATGAATTGTTTCATATATGGTTTTAATTTGGGATATATGGTGGTGCACGGGTTTAGCTTTATTTTTATGTTGTTGGGTCCAATGATTAAACAAATATGCTATAATCAGTCCCCAATGGTTTGGGGATATAAATGGAATATTTCCATGTAAAGGAATCAAGATCGGGAATTGACCCACTGTGATAAAGCCGTAAGGGTTCTGTTTTTCCGGAGATCTAAAGCATCCTATCTCTCTGTGTGGAGTGACCAGAAACCCCCATAAACATCAGGCTATCCATGCTGGGCGGAAGATTTCCATTCTTGAACTTAAGCATATTGAAAATAAATGAGGACTTAAAAAAAAACAAAAAAAAACAATACACAGAAAAGCAGAGCTGTTACCTTTTGGGTAAAACATTGAAATAAGACTACCGCTCTGACTCACAAAATCCATTTAAAACTGTTGGCACAAAAGAAACTCCACTGGAAAAGGATAGATCGGTATTTTTAGTTTTTTGTCCTTACAACGTCTTGTGGGCATTCTGAAAGCTTGCCTGAGAATGCATTCCACCCATTGCTTACTATTGACTTTGTAACTCACATCGTTTTCTTTTTGCTGGCTTTATTTGTTTTAGTCTGACTAGCTTGACTTCGTCCCTTCTGTGAGCATCCCTTGTTTACTGTATCCTTCCTAGTACTCACTAGCTGTAAATCTTGTTCTTATCTTGTCATATTTGCTGTGCATTTAAAGACAGAGGTCATAAGTCAGGCTTTGTCTTCTGAGCGAGCTTGGTGTTTGCTTTTCTTTTGCTGAATTCAAAGCAAGAGAATTTTTGTGACAATCCATCTTGCGTAGTGCCCATGTGAGAGGACAGGCTGTAGGATGTTATTTTTTATAGGACACAACATAAATGAACTATGCTGATATGAGTTATCGGTTTGCTCTCCTGGGCCTGGTGCTTGCTAAACGTTGGGTGGCCATCCACTGGAGGCAGCCCCTTGCACTGGAGGCACAGAAATGGATACTGGACATGCAGGAATGGGGCGTAGCAAAGGAGAGGAGGTTGTGGGTGGTGCGCACCGATGAACATGTGGAACATGATTTAGAAAGGTGGGCAGCTGTGTTGGATAGTTTGGCAGCGGTGGACTTGCCCGCTGACGGCGCTCTGGCTGCCTCCCATGGCTTGGACACTGAGCGCACCCCCGGTAGAAGATTAGATGGAGGCCTCTTCAGAAGGGTTTGGACAAGTGAATGTTCATGGGTGAGTGAGGATTCAGTGCTGATCACGGCTTTGAGGTAGATGCGGTGATTGGTGGTCCCTCACCTCTTGTCCCCAACACCGGAGAGGGATTCTTCCCCCACTTTACTGCTCATTTTCCCAGTTACCCCAGCCCACAATAGTGTTGGAGCATTGGAGGGAGAGAACTCCTGTCAAAGGAAGCTTGTTCCTGTATCTGCTCACTGCTGCTTCTAGTTTTTCATTGATGTACTATTGTTGTTTTATTATATTAACATACAATGTTAATTTCCTGGGCTTGGATACTGTCTACAATTACCGCCTTGGTTCTGTATTAGAACTGGAAACTTTTATGTACTACAAACTGCAACTCTACTGTTTTTCTTGTGCCTTGCCTCATGTACTGATCATAATAAACACATGTTAAGAAAAAAGAGAAAAGTAGAAATACAGCACATTTTTTTTGTAATTCTGAAGTGTGGTGGACAAATATTTTAACACGATCAAAACACATCACTACACTACGGGCCAGATGTATGAAACAATTTTGCACTTACAAACGGTGCGAATTGCTAAATTTGGCCATTTGCGAATGCAAAATTGCCTTTCAATGTGTATGAAAGGCTTTGTAGTCGCAATTTTAGGTAATCGCAAAAATACTGATTACTTAAAATTGTGACTACAAATAGGGAATTGCAATTTGTGATTCCCTTAGCACATGTACCAAGCATTTTCTTAATGTAAACTGTGCATTTAGGAAAATGCAATTACCATTGACTCCAAGTCGATGGTTACCATGTGCAAATTATAGGAAATGCACAAAAAATTCATTTTGGGTGCTTCCGGGGAGCCATAGGCCTCGGGACATCCTTGGCTTTGCATTACCTAATTTGCAATTACCCATTAGGTAATCGCAAATTATCTAATGCAAAACTATTTGCACCTATGGGCCTTTGGGCCCATAGGAACGCATGGAGTAGTATTACCTAAAAGCGATGAGCTATTTAGTGATTCACTATTAGGTAATATTAAGGAATTGCTAAATCTTTGGCGATTCCTTATATACATAGCATTTTGCGATTACCAAATAGCGATTCAAATCGCTATTTGGTAATCACAAAATGCTTTTTTGATACATGTGGCCCTCGGTGATGACATTTCCAAACATAATCGCTTGTGGGTAGTAAAACTGTATGTCTGTGCAAATGTAATGGTCATTTCAATTGGAAATGTGTTGTTTGTAATGGCATTGTGCTACCACACCATGCATATTCCACACTATGCTACTCCACTTTATACTACTCCACTCTCCAACACTCTATACCACTTCACTCTACAACACTGCTCCACTCTATGCCCTTCCACTCTATGCCATGCCACTCCATGCTATTCCACTCCACTCCATGCCCCTTCACTCTGCGCCCCTCCACTCTGCACTACTTACCCCACTCCACTCTTATCTACTTCACTCCATTCTACCCCACTCCAATCTACCCCAACCCAATCTACCCCATTCCACTCCAACCTACCTCAATCCACTCCAATCTACCCCACTCCATTTAATCTAACCCATCCCTCTACATTCTACCCCATGCCACTCTACCCCACTCCACTCCAATCTACCACACTCCAAATTGCCCCACTCCAATTCATCTCATACCAATCTACCTCAATCTACCCCACTCAATTCCAATGTACCATACCCTAATACACCCAATATACTCCACTCCAATGTATACCACTCCACTCTAATCTACCCCTCCACTCCAATCTACCACACTCCAATCTGCTGCAATCTACCCCACTCCAATCTACCACAATCTACCCCACTCCAGTGTACCCCTATGTCCCCCACTCCACTCTAATCTACCCCACTCAAATCCACCCAATCTACCCCACTCTAGTCCGCTCCAATCTAGCCCAATCCAACCTCCACTCCACTCTATTCAACTCCCCTCCACTCCAATCTACACCGCTCCACCCCATCTACTCTACGCCACTCTACCCTACTCCAATGCACCCAATCTACCCCACTCTACTCCACTCCAATCTAACCCACTCCACTCTAGCCCAAGCTACCACACTCCACTCTACCCCAATCTATCCCACTCCAATCTACCCCACTCCAGTTTAGCCCAATCTACTCCACTCCTATCTACTCCACTCTACCCCACTCTGTCCCACACTACCCCATTCCAATCTACCCAACCCCATTCCAATTCTACCCATCTACTCCAGTCTACCCTACTCCACTCCAATGTACCCCACTTCAAACTACCCCACTCCCATCTATCCCACTGCAGTCTACCCCACTCCATTCCAATCTACCCTACTCTCATCCACACAATCTACACCACTCCACTCCAATCTACCCCACTCCAATCTACCCCAATTCAATCAGTCGCAATCTACCCCACTCCACTGTACCCCTATGTCCCCAACTCCACTCCAATCTGCCCCACTCCCACTCCACTCTACCTCGCTCCACTCTACCCCAGTCCACCTCACTCCATTCCACTCCTCTCCAATCTACTCCACGCCACTCCACTCCAATCCACCCCAATATACCTCACTCCACTCTACCCCAATCTACACCGATTGAGCTACCCCATTCCTATCTACCACACTCTTATCCACTCCAATCCACCTAGATCTACCCCACTCCAATTTACCCATCTCATTGCACTCCAATCTAGCCCACCCCACTCCCTTCCAATCTACCCCATGCCACAAAAATCTACAGCACTCCACTCCAGTGTACCCCACTCCACCCCAGTGTGCCCCAATCCAACCCAATTAAATCTACCCCACTCCAATCTGCTCCACCACAATCTACTCCACTCCAGTCTACCTCTCTCTACCCCAATATACCCCACTCAAATCTACCCCATTCTACCCCACTACACTCTAAACCAATCTACCCAACTTCAGACTACTGCAATCTACCCCACTAGACTCTAAACCAATGTACCCCTCTCCATGCTACCTCAATAAACCCCACTCCAAGCTATTCTACTCTACTCTAAACCAACCTACCTCACTCCACGCTACTCCAATCAACTCCACTCCAATCTACTCCACCTCACACCACTAACACTAAGCCATGCTGAACAGCAGCCACACTGGTGTACAACATGGCTAAAACACTTTTCCAAAGCCAATAGCTCTCGTATAGGCGAGACCTATTGGCTTTGCCATTGCTTGTTCTCTTTGGCATCAGCCACACATAATTACCATGTTATTTAGACAAAGTTTAAAAATTAATATTCTCTCCACGGGAAGGACCATCAAGGGCGATGTGTATGGTTTAATTTAAATGTGTGTAATTTAAGTTAAATTTGGAATAGCAGATTTATGTAGTAGCAACATATTATTCGCCCACAAAAGGTAAAAAAAGACATCTTATTTGCTTATTTAATCAGTTTATCTTGAAAAAATTGAAAAACAGCCTAGTATTGATAAGTGGATTGTGGGAATTAGTCCGGTAACTCTTTATTAAAAAAAAGTAATATCTTAAGCTCTAGGGAGTGATCTACGGTGGTACCTGGAGTACTTTGGGACAGGCGCACAAAACCATCATAAACAGCACTACATGATTTCTCTGTGGCTGTGTGAACGGGTATTATTGAAGCATCGGAGAGTGTCCTTGCATTTGCCCTATTTTTTGTCTATCAACCAAACACGTTGTTCTAATTATAAACAGGGAAATTAATGCTTACATCTTGTTTTCTGCTTTTTCATTTCATCAGCATTATGACTTCACTTGGGAAAACAGAAACCTATTTTAGGTAGGTAATGTATACTGCATTCATATTTCACGTCTGGTTTTATATTAGACACGCATCAGGCAGGAACATTCACCACCTTCATATAAAGTTACATTAGAATCAGGATTTATAAAATTCATATTTACTGGAAAATGAGCTCATGAAAAGAAAGAGAACTATGGGACTGACGTGTGAAAAGGTAGTCCACAAACAAAAGATGCAAATAGTGCACTGATTATTTGTGACATGACATGTACTAATAGGTCATGTTGCAAAATGGGTTGTTGCAGGGGTTGACAGACGATGAGTCTATTGAACATTAATTTGGCAAGTCCCGGTTTGTGATTGGCTAGAAACGCAGGGATAGTGGCCTGCTAGAGCAGCAGACAACAAACACTATGTTCTCGATCACAAACGGGAAACATTTTGTTTTGAAGCTGTTTGAGTTTCTTGAAGGAGCTGGTATTGTATCTGGGAATACACTGATGGGTGCTTGCAGTGGTCCCCTGGGGCACCACCTCTTTCCTCGAGGCCATCTGACACAATTCTCAAAGGGGAGCTGTTCAACAAGAAAAGCTTCCCCTTTGTGAATCAGTTACCACCTCCGAAAAGATGATGCCAACTTAACAATAACTTGAAACCACAATTCAATTGGGGTCATAACCTTTCATGCATCTCATTGAGATTTGCAGAAAGGAGGGGGCACACATTTCATATCCCATCTTATTATGATTTGGAATGAGTTGCAAAGCTCATTTTGCAATTCAAAAAGTCTTTTTAGAATAATAAAAAAGGGGTTTAAGACACTGAAATACACAAATAAAATGGTGGTTGCAAACTCTGTGATCTTGTAAATAGAAAGTCTAATATTTTCTTGTTGTACTGTATATGAAACGTGCAATGTCGTGGATATGAATTTACATATGGAATAAGTTAATTATAAACAGGTGCAATGTATAAAGGATGTGAGCTGAAGGTGCTAATTCTTTTTGATCAACAGTGTTTCTTTGAGTGAATTTTAAAGGAAAAGAAGGATAAGTGTCAAATAGGATCAGATTATTGGCAGTACAGACCATGGGGCCGATTCCGATCTCGGTCGGAGGCGCACCCAATACTATTCGGTCGGGAAAAAAGCCATGCGAAAGCCAGTTTCCCGACCGATCCGTACAGCACACCGAACGAGCAAGTACGATGCGCACAACAGCAAAAATTCCGGCCGAGCCGTACTCACCCAAACCAGGTCCTGTTCTCCGACCGAGGCGAATCCGGAAACGCCGAATCGAGTCGCACGGAAGGGAAAATGCAGCCCCGTCCGGCCGGACAAGTACGATGCGCTTTCCGTACGCGCCGAACCCGTCGCTACGCACGGCACGTCAAAGCATCCGGGAGAGGCGCACATAAGCTCCGAATCGCGCCACAACACGATCCACGGCTACGAGACGAACACAGCACAGACGAGGACGACGCGAAGCGACGAGGACGAAGCGAAGCGACGAGGACGAAGCCAAGCGACGAGGACGACGCGAAGCAACGAGAAGGACGAACGACACGAACCAACCATGAATCCCTTCGTCCCGATCATACCAATATTCTACATCTACTACCGGAACAGGCACGGACGCGTACGGCGCAGAAGGTAAGTCAGACACCAACCACAAAACACATACAACACGTACACGACACATCACACACATACACTGGGAATCTGAATATACTTACACCAGCAACAGCAGCACCATAGGGGCGGGATGCCCATCACCAATGCCACATATGCACACAGGGGCCTGAATGCGTGCCACCACCCCAACCCAGGGGGGCAGGATGCCCACCACTACTACCACCCTCACCCACGGGGGCAGGATGCCTACCACTACTACCACCCTTAGCCAGGGGGCAGGATGCCCACCACTACTACCACCCTCACCCAGGGGGGCAGGATGCCCACCACTACTACCACCCTCACCCACGGGGGGCAGGATGCCTACCACTACTACCACCCTTAGCCAGGGGGGGCAGGATGCCTACCACTACTACCACCCTTAGCCAGGGGGGCAGGATGCCTACCACTACTACCACCCTCACCCACGGGGGGCAGGATGCCTACCACTACTACCACCCTTAGCCAGGGGGGCAGGATGCCCACCACTACTACCACCCTCACCCAGGGGGGCAGGATGCCTACCACTACTACCACCCTTAGCCAGGGGGCAGGATGCCCACCACTACTACCACCCTCACCCAGGGGGGCAGTATGCCCACCACTACTACCACCCTCACCCACGGGGGGCAGGATGCCTACCACTACTACCACCCTTAGCCAGGGGGCAGGATGCCCACCACTACTACCACCCTCACCCAGGGGGGCAGGATGCCTACCACTACTACCACCCTTAGCCAGGGGGCAGGATGCCCACCACTACTACCACCCTCACCCAGGGGGGCAGGATGCCCACCACTACTACCACCCTCACCCACGGGGGCAGGATGCCCACCACTACTACCACCCTTAGCCAGGGGGGCTGGATGCCTACCACTACTACCACCCTTAGCCAGGGGGCAGGATGCCTACCACTACTACCACCCTTAGCCAGGGGGGCTGGATGCCTACCACTACTACCACCCTTAGCCAGGGGGGCTGGATGCCTACCACTACTACCACCCTTAGCCAGGGGGCAGGATGCCTACCACTACTACCACCCTTAGCCAGGGGGCAGGATGCCTACCACTACTACCACCCTCACCCAGGGGGGCAGGATGCCCACCACTACTACCACCCTTAGCCAGGGGGCAGGAAGCCTACCACTACTACCACCCTTAGCCAGGGGGGCAGGATGCCCACCACTACTACCACCCTCACCCAGGGGGGCAGGATGCCCACCACTACTACCACCCTTAGCCAGGGGGCAGGATGCCCACCACTACTACCACCCTCACCCAGGGGGGCAGGATGCCCACCACTACTACCACCCTCACCCAGGGGGGCAGGATGCCCACCACTACTACCACCCTTAGCCAGGGGGCACGATGCCCACCACTACTACCACCCTTAGCCAGGGGGGCTGGATGCCTACCACTACTACCACCCTTAGCCAGGGGGCTGGATGCCTACCACTACTACCACCCTTAGCCAGGGGGCAGGATGCCTACCACTACTACCACCCTCACCCAGGGGGGCAGGATGCCCACCACTACTACCACCCTTAGCCAGGGGGCACGATGCCCACCACTACTACCACCCTTAGCCAGGGGGCTGGATGCCTACCACTACTACCACCCTTAGCCAGGGGGCAGGATGCCTACCACTACTACCACCCTTAGCCAGGGGGCAGGATGCCCACCACTACTACCACCCTTAGCCAGGGGGCAGGAAGCCTACCACTACTACCACCCTTAGCCAGGGGGGCAGGATGCCCACCACTACTACCACCCTCACCCAGGGGGGCAGGATGCCCACCACTACTACCACCCTCACCCAGGGGGGCAGGATGCCCACCACTACTACCACCCTTAGCCAGGGGGCAGGATGCCCACCACTACTACCACCCTCACCCAGGGGGGCAGGATGCCCACCACTACTACCACCCTTAGCCAGGGGGCAGGATGCCTACCACTACTACCACCCTTAGCCAGGGGGCAGGATGCCCACCACTACTACCACCCTCACCCAGGGGGGCAGGATGCCCACCACTACTACCACCCTCACCCAGGGGGGCAGGATGCCCACCACTACTACCACCCTTAGCCAGGGGGCAGGATGCCCACCACTACTACCACCCTCACCCAGGGGGGCAGGATGCCCACCACTACTACCACCCTCACCCAGGGGGGCAGGATGCCCACCACTACTACCACCCTTAGCCAGGGGGGCACGATGCCCACCACTACTACCACCCTTAGCCAGGGGGCAGGATGCCTACCACTACTACCACCCTTAGCCAGGGGGCTGGATGCCTACCACTACTACCACCCTTAGCCAGGGGGCTGGATGCCTACCACTACTACCACCCTTAGCCAGGGGGGCTGGATGCCTACCACTACTACCACCCTTAGCCAGGGGGCAGGATGCCTACCACTACTACCACCCTCACCCAGGGGGGCAGGATGCCCACCACTACTACCACCCTTAGCCAGGGGGCAGGAAGCCTACCACTACTACCACCCTTAGCCAGGGGGCTGGATGCCTACCACTACTACCACCCTTAGCCAGGGGGCAGGATGCCTACCACTACTACCACCCCCACTCATAGGATGGACAATGCATGACACAACAAGCACACCACAACCTAGGGAATGCAAGATTAAGACATCCCCCCACCACCATGACAAGCGTGTGAGCAGGCTGTGTCAAATGCCTACAACACCGAACATGACATTGAACATACAATGTGACCCCCTAGCACATGTGCCACACATATATGTGTGTGGCACCCACAATGCAAGCAGCCCATGACCATTGTGGCAATGGGGCCTAAACCCCCATCATCACAGTGACCAAAAGGCAAGTGTGGGGTCCATAGCTGAAGCACATTTTGACCATTGTGGCAATGGGGTCTAAACCCCCATCATCACAGTGACCAAAAGGCAAGTGTGGGGTCCATAGCTGAAGCACATTTTGACCATTGTGGCAATGGGGTCTAAACCCCCATCATCACAGTGACCAAAAGGTAAGTGTGGGGTCCATAGCTGAAGCACATTTTGACCATTGTGGCAATGGGGTCTAAACCCCCATCATCACAGTGACCAAAAGGTAAGTGTGGGGTCCATAGCTGAAGCACATTTTGACCATTGTGGCAATGGGGTCTACACCCTCATCATCACAGTGACCAAAAGGTAATTGTTAACAAAGAAAGAGCTGCAACTGCCAAACTGCATGGATCATTCCTGGTCACAGAACCAAAAACTCATCTGTGGCAAAGTAGTGTATGTGTCCCATTGCAACATAAATTGGGGGAGCCAAATACTGCAGTGCAAATGAAACATTCCTTTGGCCATGTGCAGACAAACAACACCCATGGGGGCTGAGACCGTCAACAGTCATCAATGACACAATGACAGAAGTGACCATCAGAATGCAGAACCACATATTTGCACCAATGGGCACACAAATGCAGATACCCTGTGGAGACAGCAGATGTGAGGTGAACAGATACCATACCATGGCAGCAATGGGACACACAAACCATGATCACTGTGCTGACCGATGACCTAGGAGTCCCAGGGACAGCAGGGGAAACACACCAAACAACATACAGCCAATGGCACACCCAAGATATGCCAATGCAGTGGTGCAGATGCACAAACACAAACAGGCAGACCAACACTGTCATCATACACAGCAGGTGAGGGGTGGGGGTGCCAGTGTCCCCAGGCAACAACACAACACATGAGGAGAGCTGAATACCAATCATACAGATGTGCATACACTGCCACACTAAGCTAACTCATGGATCCAAATCCCCTATGTGGGCAAGCAGGCATTGACAGGTGAGAGGGAGCACAAAACACACATGTCACACAGGCACGTAGGAACAACAACTGACACAGCAAGTCACAGACACACCACAGCACCACCCCCAGGGCCCCCACAATGTGGTGACCCTGGGCTGAAGAAAAATACCACTGTGATGACAAAGCTAAATGTCGTTCACACTGTGAACCACAGTCAGGTGTCCTGAGCAACTAACTACCATCACACCTACACAAGCACAAATCAATCAGCATGGCCAGTAAGCCAAGGCCAACATGGAGGCAGGGGACTAGCCGGGCAACAACTCTCATCTGCACACACTCAACACCACACCCCTCGACCTCCAACAATGTGCAGCAGTGAAGTACACATGCACTGGTGACATTGCACATGCACCCATGACTATTCCAGGGTGGTGGGTGGGAACCAAGGTGTAGAAACACATCACACATGGACACTCAACAAGACTCCTGAATGTCTGACACACTGCACACTACTCTGTACATGGACATGACGGCAATACCACACCGACCAATGGGATCCCAGCCACAGTCACACACCAATGAAGAAGCCAAGGTCACCCACAAAGAACACACATAGACAACAACCAACATTGCAGCCCGGACCCTAAGCAGTGCCAGCAGTCACACACACAACGTGTCACAATCACTGAAAGATAACACAAACTGGAAATCACATGACAGGGGCAAACAACAAGTGCCAAAGGGAAACCTGACTGTGACCCATCTGCGTCAGCACACAAACTCTGCCCTGACAGCAAACACACCTATGGGTGACACCCTGATGACCAGTAATGTGCCATGCACCCACATCACAGAGAACACAGGGAGAAGACTTTGGGGGAACATAGCTCAAGTCAGCAAGCATCACAAACAGGTACAACACTAGGGATCACAGCATGCGCAGATGAATGGAAGTGAACACACAGACATGCACATACAACACACACCTTGGGCGCAGGCAATGTCACACGTGTACACACTGCCATGAGGGGACTCCACTCCTGTGTGAGGAAAGCTGTGCCATATGTTGCCTCAGTAGGGCCCCATCATGTCAGCTGAGCACTTGGTCACACAATCAACAATTAGCACCAAATGAGGGCTCCCATCACATCAGCCTGGTCATGGATGTGCCAACGGAATCATCAGCACAGATCCAACACACTTGTATAGCAATGTTGCACTGACTACACGGATGAGTCCCTCCCCATTGATGCCCAAACCTGCATGTCCACTGGAGATGGCAACACGGTCAGGGAAGTAGACAAATGCAACGATGGCAGGCACAACAGATGTGCAGGGGTGGAAGCCACAGATATGAAATTGCCAATGTAAGTAGGAAACCCATTGCCAAATACTGAACACATGACACCCTCAGATGCTGCTATTGATGACATGGATACACCACATGATAGGACACATTCCCCCTGGACCAC